>JAEQBH010007625.1:0-107608 GCA_016808115.1 Tetrastigma voinierianum
TTACATGAAGGACCCGAGTCCGAAGTCCCCGCTTCCACCTGAAAATCAATCCTAAAATCCAAATAATGTGTGGATCAAAAAATGCGGCATCATTCCCATATTTCAACCGACTAAACAAATCTCGGGGCAAAGACACAACCCACAGCCCTTATGGTGGAAAATAAACCAAAGTAGAAGAATAGATATCTCTTGAACGTAGCCCCCTCGCTTCAATATATAGATTTTTTAATGAAGTTTTGACCGCCTTAACGCCGATTTCCTTTTCCACCCTCCCCCTATTTTTTCTCCCTTTCTTCTTCTTTCTCTCTCTTTTTTTTTCCCCTTCATTTCCTTTTGCTCCTCTCCTCCTACGAACTAATTTCCTCCTCTTTATGCATTTCCATGATCATGTGGACACATGGCTTGCCACAAGGCCCTACATGCATTTTCCTTTACATGCCTTATGACACATGGGTTGCCATATGTCACTCACATGGCTTGCCATGTGTCACTCGACACCCGTTACCTCGAAAAACATGAAATTCTGATTGTCTCGGAATTCAACGAAATTGCCAGTAACTAGATTTCGCGGAGACGACCCAATCTGACGCCCATTTCATCATCTCGAAATCTAGAAAATTGCAGCCCAGAAGTCTCACTATGTTTGCCCCATTTTTTTAAAAAAATTCAAATTTATTCGGATTTTACACGTTACTCGTATAGGGTCGCCAGGTTAGCTAAAAACGGCCCGAATAAAGTAGGATCGACTGGCCTGGCTCATTTCCTGCCTACTCTAATTTAATGGACTTAGGTCATTCGCAGAGCCGACTCCATATAAGTGAGAATTTTTTACAAAAAAATTTGAGATTAGGCATATGCCCTAGCTAAGGCTGTGGACCTTCTTCAATTTTCTTTTTACTTAATATTTTCTAATAATCAAACAAAGAAAATATTTACTTATATAAATATATCTTGTCTTTTTGGGGATTAGACTATTTTGTGATTAAAGTTAATAAAACTTGTAAACTTTTAGAGTAAAGACTTTGAATCATTATTTGGTCCAACTTTTTTAAAAATGGCATTAAAACTCATAAAAATTGTTTCAAAATGTCAATGATGATCTAAAGGAGATTGTCCCTCTTATGTACAAGAAAATAAGAGAATTTCCCGAGATATGGAAATAGTGTCAGAGAAAGTAAGGAAGCAAGATGGGGAGAAAGATAACTCTGTTTTTTCCGAGATAAATCATACATAGGGTGGGAAGGCCTATTTATAGGCTCCCAAAGTGACCTTCAAATATCCTCATTAATGTATGAATTAATGAGGGTATTAATTATAGTATTAATGATGATTTATGTACACAGAATTCCAGATGAATCAATTCATTGCAAAACATTGAATCCGGAACAGCTTTATTGTGTGATACTGAATTCAAGGTGGCTTCATTCATTTCAAAAACCTTTCGTTTATAACACTTCCCCTTGAATTACCACCCTTACGAATGTGCCTCATTAAAACCTTGCTAGTAAAACCCAGTGGGAAAAAAACTAACAAAGGAAAAAGAGTACAACATTTTGTATGTTAGTACTGCCTCATTAAAAACCTTGTCGAGAAAAACCCAATGGGAAAAAAATTCGGACGAAGGGAAAAAGAGTACAACACATTAACATTAAGTCATAGAGGACTTCCCCTCATGTCAACATCCTTTTGGTTGGCACATTCCAATCTTATATCTGAGTTTTCTGAGCGTTGAAGTTGGTAATGCCTCTTGGTGAATAGGTCTGCTAGATTATCACTCAAGCGTATTTGTTGAACGTCAATCTCATCATTCTTTTGGAGCTCATGAGTGTAAAAGAACTCTGAAGAGATATGTTTAATTTTGTCTCCTTTGATGTATCTGCCCTTTATTTATGCAATGCATGCAGCGTTGTCTTCAAATAATGTTGTTGGATTGTCTTTTGAAAATGGGAGGTCACATGATTCCTGAATATGTTGGATCATCAATCTTAACCACAGTATTCACTACCGCTTCATGCAAGGCCAAGATCTCGAATGATTTGATGACGGGCTACCATTGTCTGGCTTCGACATATTTCCATGAGATAAAGACTTACTACACGCAAATACATACTCTGGCTTGGGATCAGGCCAGGTGGGTCCGAAGATACCCCAGATCCGCATATCCAGCTTGTTGCTTTTATTCTTTGAATAGAAGAGCCCCATATCGATGTTCCTTTAAGATATCGCAATATGTGCTCGGTTCATCTCTAATGCCTTCGCTGCTAACTATATGGCAAATAGATTGGTCAGGAAAAGCAATATACGGGCGTGAACAAAGTGAAAAATACATGAAGGGCACCCATAGCACTAAGATATGGTACTTCGTGACTAAGTAGTTCTTCACCTTATATGACGAATGGGTCCTTTTTCAAATCAAGTGAAACTTAATAAACTATCGAGAAGTCAAACGGGCTTTTATCTATATATGTTTTTAAAATTTTCTTAGTATAGGCTGATTGGTGAACTAAAATGCTAGTAGGGAAGTGCTCTATCTGTAAACCAAGACAAAATTTTGTTTTTATGATATCTTTCATCTCGAATTCCCTTTTTAAGTAATTTTTCGTTCTTGTGAGCTCTTCGGGAGTCCCAATAAAGTTTAGATCATCAACATATACGGCAATAAGTTCAAATCCAGTTTTTGATTTCCTAATAAAAATGCATGGGCATATAAGGTTGTTAGCATACCCTTCTTTTAATAAATACTTGCTAAGGCGATTGTACCACATGCGTCCGGATTGTTTTAATCGAGATCTTTGTAATTTTATTGAGCACTTACTACGAGGTTTTTCATTTACCACTTCAGGTAATGTGAATCCTTCAGGGATTTTTATATATATGTCATTATCGATGGATCCATATAGATACGCTATGATGACATCCATGAGACGAGCACCAACTTTAGAGACTGGCTAAGCTTATTAAAACTGAAAAGTGATCATGGCCCATCACGTGAATATGTTTCTCGTAGTCAATACCATGCTCTACGAGAACCCAGGCTACTAATCGTGCTTTATATCTCATGATCTCATTATTCTCATCAAGGCTCAGACAAATTCACATTTTTACCCAACAGTTTTTATACCTTTAGGTATTTCGACCATGTGTCCAAAAACTTCGCTTCATTAACGAATAATCTGCTTAGTTTCTTTCCATTTTGGCCAATCATTTATATTTCGACATTCTTCCACATTTTGTGTTTTAGGATTTTCATCATTTCTTATGATGTCTAAGGCCACTTGGAAAGCAAAAGTATTGTTAATCACGATATTGTTTTGATCCCATTTATCTCCTTTATGCACATAACTTATTGAGATTTCACTATTTTTAGGTACTTGTGCCTCTTCAAGGGCGCATTTTCTTTGTTGTGGACCTCTTCAAGGGTCTCTTGTCAACATATGCCTGCATAAGCATTATGTTCTATATTAAGATTGTCTTTACGTTCTCCTCTCGAGAGTTGTATCTTTTGAGCCAAAAGGTCTCCCACACTCTAGGTGTTTTTGAGATTCATTTGTCAATTGTTCTTCGTGACATCAACTGGCCGGAGTATTCAAGTACTCGGACATGTGACTTATCACTTTATCAACAATAACACGAATCGATTCATAAGATTTTTGCAATGAATGATCCTTCAACTTCCGCTCACTTTGATTTGTACGCGTGACCTGGGAAATATATATTAATAGATGTATCTCTAAAGTGATTTCTCATCGTTATTTTAGAACCGACTTTCTCCCCTAATGGCGGAATAAATTTTCATTAAAATGACAATAAAACGTGTTGTAAAACATTCTGTCAGAGGGCTCACAAGATCTTTACGATGGAAGGGAATCATATCCCCACATAAACCCAAGTCTTCTTTTGTGGACCCATTTTAGTGCGACGTGTTAGTGCAATTGTACATAAATTGCACAATCAAATACTTCTATATGAGATATATTTGTGGTCACGAAATACAAGCCGGAAAGGTATATATTCATGGTAGGCAAAGAGGGCTCCGATATTAACTAAGTTTTTGCAGCGATGCATAATAGCATGTCCCCATGCTAAAGTGGTGCACTTTAGTTTTCTATTAATCGCGGCATGGCTATTAACTCAAGACGCTGATAAGGGACTCGCCAAACCATTTTAAAAGGAGTGTGAGCAATGTGATGCTCAATGTTTAACCTGACCGACATGCAATAATCAAGAAAGTCGGAGGTAACCTACCAAAATATCAAGTTTGATACTTTTGATTGGATAATCAGGAAATTGTGTCCGTAATTTTATTATTTGTGCAACGAGTCTAGATAAGGCAATACTACAGGTTGTAAGAAGACAAACATGAGACCATCTCGTAGAAGCATCTATTAGAACCATGAAGTACCAAAAAGGTCCACATGGTGGATGAATGGGTCCACAAATGTCCCCATGTACTCTTTCTAAAAATGTCAGACTCCAAACTTGACTTTGGTATGAGATGGCCTCGACTATCAATTTGCCTTTCACAGGAGCACAACACATGTGGTGATTCGACAAGACGTATCTTTGGTTTTTTTTTTAATTCATGCCCTTGTGAGTTTTCTATGATCCATCTCATCATGGAAGATCCAGGGTGACCTAGCCTGTCATGCCAAAGGACAAAAGTCTTTGGGTCGTTGAACTTCTAGTTCACTACAACGTATGACTTAATAGGCTTTATAGTTGTATGATACAATCCAGTGGAGAAAGCTAAGAGTGTCTCAACAACAAGTTTCTTGCCAAAAGCAATAGAGGTAATATAAAGACACTCTTTATTACCATCATTCATGGTTTCAATATGATATCCATTTATGCGAATATCTTTAAAACTAAGCAAATTTCTTGTGGATTTGCTAGAATATAATGCATCATAATAAGATAGGTCTAGCCCTTTAGGATCAGTAGTGTGAAACCCCAGAAAAATCCGAATTTTGGAAAAAAGGTAAAACGGTAATTTCGATAGAAAAATCGGAATTTTTCTAGATCTCGGATGACGAAACGGACTTCACCGTTGAAATCGTCTCGTGAAATCTAGCTACCATATGTGAATTAAATATGCAGAAAATGAGTGTGATATCGGGACACTCGATATTTACAGGTTTCCGCAGGTTGACGGATTGTCAACGGGACCCTTGAAATAGGGGCATCACAAGTAAAGTTCATTTACATTTCTTCTATCTTTTCAAAGGATGCCCTCGTAAAGGTCCAATTAAATGTTCGGGCCGCACGACACGCGATCAATGTCCTTTCATACCACATCTATGGCATGTATTCTCATGGCTCTTGTAAGGCGTATTCTGCGCATGCTTCTCATCTTGTTGTGTCTCAGTATTATTCCACTTCTGGTGGTGCATTGAAGTTTTCCCTTTATGGGTAGAATTATTACCATGAGTTCCATGGTATCGAGAATTCTTTCCATGACCACGACCATGACCCCGACCACGACCATGACTACGTCCACGTCCATTAGTTTGAGATGATATCGCATTCACTTCAGGGAATAGTTCAATTCCAACAAGTGTAGATCAGTGAATTTTCATTAAAAGCTCATTATTCTCGTCACAAGGAGATATGAAATTAGTTCCACAATACTTTTCAACTCCGGCGATCTCAATACCACGCTGCAGAGCACATTCGAGCATGGAAACTATGAATGCTTTAGCATGTCTTCCTTTGTGACCTTTTCTCTACACAACTTCAACTAGGAGATAATTCTAAATAAAGCAGAGTTATATTCACTGACAGTTTTAAAATCTTGCAACCTCGGGTGCATCTAGTCTTATCAAGCTTTTGGGAGGATTACTGTTTTCTGGTGGTCGTATCTCCCTTTTAACTCATTCCATAGAGTGAGAGGATCTTTTACTATAAGATATTCATTTTTCAAGTCCTCATGGAGATGATGCCAAAGGAAAATTAATGATTTTGCGCGATCCTGTAAGGATGCTTGATTTCCTTCCTAACAGATTTCTAAAATTCATGCTGATCAAGGTGGATCTCGCATCGGGCGATCCATGATGCATAGTTTTTCCAAATATCAAGGGCTACAAAATCTAATTTTGTAAGATTTGACATTTAAAAAAAAAATCCTTTGGAATGTGATAAAAAAAAAAAAAACAAAGGTTAACTTTAAGGTAGAACTTAGATGATTACCTCTAGAGCAAACTCGTGCTGATAACGTTTTGAAAATGCTGCTGAATGATGATCTAAAGGAGATAGTCCCTCTTATGTACAAGAAAATAAAATAATTTTCCGAGAGATGGAAATAGTGTCAGAGAGAGCAAGGAAGCAAGATGAGGAGAAAGATAGCTTTGTTTTTTCCAAAATAAATCATACATAGGGTGGGAAGGCCTATTTATAGGCTCCCAAAGTGACATTCCAATATCCTCATTAATGTATGAATTAATGAAGGTATTAATTACAGTATTAATGATGATTTATATATACATAATTTCAGATGAATCCATTTATTGCAAAACACTTAATCAGTTGTGTGATGCTGAATTCGGGGTGGCTTCATTCATTTCAAAAACCTTTCATTTATAACAAAAAGTCCATTTAAAAAACAAACAAACAAACTCATCATGAAAAGATAGTGGGAAATCATCATATCTATGAACTAAAAGAAACTTTTTTTTTCCTATCTTCCATTTTTTTTTTTTTTTTTTTTTTGTCCCAACTTCCAAGCCCCGATATACACATTCTCTGACACACCCAATCTAGGCCATTCATAAAGCTTGGGTTCAAAATAACCTTTTCATAAAATAATAATAATAAAAATTCATTCTAGACCACTTTTAAATTTTTGGAAAAAGTACGTGTTAGGTTTCAATTTGAAAATAATTATATATATATTATTAAGAATTAGATTTATGATTCAGTTAACCCTTTAAAAAAATTATAAATCATTCAATATATTATTATAACTAGAAAATATGCTAACATAGCTAATTAATGTACTAATGCATTCACATTACAGTGACATTCGCTAGCTTATAATAATATATTAACTCCGATTCACAATAAATTTTTAAGAGAGTAGTTTGACCATGTAAATTAATTTTTGATGATATATACACTATTTTCATATTTGTCGTGATGTAACATACTCTTTCCCTAAAGTTTTGTAAATAATTTAGATATTATAATTTTTATAATTTATTATTATTATTTTATACAAAAAAAAAACACACTTTTAAATTACTTTTGTATATAATCAGAAATATATGTAAGACCCGAGAAATTCCAATTTCTGGAAAAATGGCAAAATCGTAATTTCGATTACAAAATTGTTATTTCGGTTAAAAATCCGGAATTTATTCTCTTCTGGATCTCGATGACAAAACGGATTTACCCGTTGGAATCGTCGAAATCTAGCTACGCAAAATTTCGCTTAATTCAGACAAACTTAATTTACACATTTTTCGAGGCATTGCGCTTTCGCAATGTGAAAACGATTTTCGACAAAATCGAAAGTCACATATAAATACGCGCTTCAATGTGGCTGGCAAGTGGTAATGCAGTGTATAAATGATGAAATGACTACGCAGATAGAGCCTAATGTCAAAACTGAAACGGCACGAATGGCCACATGTGGGATTTGATTTAAGTCACTACAAGACAAAAAAATGCTACATTGCTTCTTCTCCAATAAGAAAGGGAGGCAAAACGTGAAATGCAGAATTTTTGAGATCCAGTAGCCTTTTTTGAGATTTCTTTTAGAGAGTATAGAAACTTAAAAATACAAGATCCACGCTTCAGCCTCGGACAAGAAGGAGAACCGGTTTACGCGGAGAGGGTCTGCAGCACGGATTTTGTGAGTTTTGACACCTCCGGTAAGAGGCTCTCTCCTCATCGCTTACACTTTACTTCTGAAGCTGCTGACAAGCTTCGGTCGTTTAAGGCCTCAACTACAAAGCACCGCCCAAAGCTCGGGACCGAATTGATTTAATTCTCCTATTGAACTAATGTGAGCAAATTGTAACCGTGAGGGACTGCTTTGGGTCTTTAATAGTGTAAATTATGCTTTAAATCATGTTTGAGCTAAATGAGGCCGCGAGAAACAGCCACTTTATCCTAAAATCCAACCGGCAGTTAGAATTTTGGGAGCTGTTGGGCAATTCAAAATGTGGCATGACTGCTATGGTTTCAGTGATAATTTATTGAATAAATTATGCTTTGGTGTTTATAAGACCAGAAATGGGTATAGAATTCGGTTCCAAAAAGTGAAACCGAGGTTGGACGAGTGGGCTGCCCATGCATAGCTCCATCGGTTGCTTCGGATCGTTAAAATCGCCTCCAAGTTGTGTGAATTGACAAAAAATCATCCATATGCTGTGTGCTTGAATTGTTGAAATGAATGCATTGAGTTGTGTGAAAATAGATAGGTTAATACATGAATTAATGTGTTAATATAATGACATAATTATATAAAATATAATCGTGTTTCAGAGGCCATTGAGATGATTTTAAATTTTAATGCATAAGCTTGATGTGTTATCTTAATGTCACAATTATACTAATATAATTGTGGTGTAGGGCCATTAAATTAATAGCGATTAGTTTCAAGTGAGCAAACTTAGGAGTTGGTTGATTACAATTACATTGTGTATTCTAAATTGGATAATATGCATACGACATATCGTTGAAAATGATTGAAATGGATGATGCATCTCATATGCACTCTAAGAAATAAATTAAAGTAAAGGTACGACATGAAAATTGAAAGAAAACTTAAAAATGTTTTGGAAAGAATTTCACATTATGAATTTCCCAGGAATGGGGTTTGGGAGACTAGCCCAACGATCATTTCTATGAGGACCATGACCGTTTTAAGGTTCTCCAACACATTCGCCTAGGAGGAAAGTCCCATATTTTTACCGATACTTCGGTAGTATAGTTTCGAAAACAACAAGAATTGTTTTGAAAAAGACGTTTTCTCATACATGGCTTAGGCTAGTGTGAGGGAGTTTGGTGACGACTCATAGATTTTTCGGCCGCGACATTCAAGTAAAGATCACGACCGATTGAATGTGTGTTTATTTTGAACTATCGACCACACTTAGGTGGAGTAGCCCTTAGGATTGATCTCACCACTGAGCATTAGCTCACCCCGCTTATGGAATATTATTTTACGTGCACAAGTATGTGCGTAGGGACAAGGTCCAGAGACAGAGAGGAGCTTAAGAAAGCCGATCAAGGGCTGGGGTTGCGACGTATTACATGTATTAGGAATTGTTTTAATTTAATATATGTTGTATAAGAGTAAAATTTGAACTCTTGAACTATGGTTGTATAGTTGGATATATATACATTGTTATGAGTATTGGTTTATGAGCCCAAGTGGTCGTTTTAATCTATAGATCGTTATATCGGACCGCCACAGGTTTATGCAGTTTTTGTAATCGGCAGAGCTCCCTGCATGTGCTGAGACTCATCGATTTTTCGCGGAAAATGTCGGGTCACCCGACACCACGGGTATTCCGCCGGTTACGGGTAGTCACCTGACCCCTGTTTAGGGCGCCATAATATGTCATATTAAGTTTCATCTTGTATAAAAAAAAGTTTCATCTAATATTTCTATCTCTATGCTTTATTTTTATTAAGTTTTTAAACCCAAAAAGTTTGGGAGAAAAAATAAGATAGGAAAAATATAACTATAAGGATACAAAATTTTATAAAATTTCTCTTTTATTTAATTATTATATCATAAATTAGGAGTGTAAAGGAGTCAAACTACTCATGAACTACTCAAGCTCGACTCATAGAATACTTGAATCCGACTCTCGATCCACCGGAGTTTTTCCTGAGCTCCGAGTAGCTTGTCGAAGCTCCGAAAGTATCATAATACTCGATTCAAGCTGCTTCGCTAATTTAACTAAGCTTTAATATTTTAGTAATCGAATCGAGTTCGAGTATAATTATTTATTAATTTTTTTAATTGATTTGAGTTTTTCTTGTTGAATCGAGTTTGAGCTTCAAATTTTTTAATCGAGTCGAGTTCAAGCTTGACTTTGTATCAACTCGCTCGACATAATCGCTTATCATGAACATGAAAATTTCTTCAAGCTTCATCTATCATTATATTTAAGAAAAAGGAGGAGAATAATCTTTTAACTTGTTTCCTCTCCTATTTTCTCAATATTTTTTTACATTCTTTTTACCTTTATGTTCAATAACCCTAAAAGTCATTTTTTGTTATTCCTTTGTGCTCCACTTGGAACCTAAAAAGTAATAAAATAGAAAAAAAATACTAAAAAAAATTATTTTATTATGTTTTAAGGATCATGAATATATATAGATATATATATATATATATATATATATATATATATATATATATATATATATATATATATATAACCCTAAAAGTCATTTTTCGTTATTCATTTATGTCTAATTTTGAACTCAAAAGTAATAAAATAGAAAAAATACTAAAAAAAAATTATTTTATTATGTTTGGGTTGATCAAGAAAAAAAAAAAAAAAAAAATATATATATATATATATATATATATATATATATATATATATATATATATATATATGAAATATACTAGAGAAAAACTAAAAAAATGATTTTATTTTGTTTGATCGATCATGAAAAATATTAAAAAAAATTAAATATAATAAAATTTTTCTCAAGATTTTTTATATATTTGTAAATTTATTAATCAATATAGACACAAAAAAAAAATTAAAAATTTATTTAATAAACTTATAAAATTAATTTATTAGTTTAAAACCTATTTTTAATTTTTTTTTCCAAATTTTCTTTCCATACTTTTTTTTATTTTATTTTTTATTTCTTAATAATCATATTTCACACTTTTGCACTTCGATTGGGCTCAACCCATCCAGGCGACCAGCCGGAACTCCTGCAAATGCCTCATCGGAATCGGGTACCGGCCTACCTCCAAATGGCCCATCTCCCGGCTTCGTCTGCTTCCGATACCTCACCCTCCGGTACCCCACCTGCACGGCATTGCAACCGTCGGTCGCCCGTCTTCACCTGAGTCACGATATTGTTTCTCTCCGGAACCGCACTACGGTCACCGGCACCACCTTCCCGTCCGGATCGAAGTAGCTCATCATGCCTAGTTTCTTTGTTCCCATGTCGCCCACGCCGGCTCCACGCTCATCTGAATGACGGGAAGGATTTTTATGACTGATTGGTTGGAGGCGCAATTGGAGATGGGTTTGCAACGTGTATGACCAACTTCCCACGGCTTCAGTTATTCTTCTAGTTCAGATCCTGGTTATTCGGCCTCTCCGTAGACAACATTGTTAGCAGTTGATCACACTCCACCATGTTGAAATATTTGGAGTTGGGTTTCACTCCACGTACAGACCTACGTGGTGCCTTAAGATCATCTGCATGTGGGGACCTACGTATTGTACATGGTGCCTTCTCATCATCCTCCCAAGTCCATTGTTTATCCTCCATAAAACTCACATCTCTACTATCCAGAAATTTTCCATTTTGGGGTTAGAAAATTCTGTAAGCTTTGCAAGAGTCTCTATAGCCAATAAAAATTCCAGGTTCTGCCTTCTTATCAAGCTTATCTATTTTCACGTGTGGAACATAAGAAAAACACATACAACAAAAGGTTTTTAAGCTCTACAAGTTTTTCTTGTAATTGAACCAAGTTTCATAAGGAGTTTTTTCGGTTAAGAACTTTTGTCAATAACCTATTTAGCAAAAACATAGCAGTGTTGGCATCGTCCACCCATAATTTCTTTGACAACTCTTCACAGCAACATACATCATGTCATCTCCATAATGCTTTTGATTTTTTCTTCACACTATTTGTTGTGGGACAAGTTCAATCATCCATGAAATAATAGGTCCTAAGTTCATTAAATAACGCTAACAAACACATTATTCAGTACCAAAATAATAAAGTAATAAACTAAATAATATATTTATACTTACAACCGTCAAATGAAAGCTCCATATTACCCTATTCTTTCATCCGCCTCGCATTGTCTCTAACAACAATATTTGACTCCACATTAGAAAAATGGACATCATTAATGATGGTTGAGTCATCATCATCATCATATATAGATAAAATACGCATAAGTTAATAAGTAAATTTATAAAGGAAAAATTTATTATAAATCCTTAATAAAAAAGTTAAACTTACTAACAAAACCAAGTAGCCAATTATGTGTGGATGTGAGAGCTTGAACAGTTTTATCAAGCATTTTACTCTTATACTTGTTCAAAACAAAAGAGCCAATACTAAAAACAGATTATGATATCATAGTAGTTATTATAATGCTCAAGACATCACAAGCCATCCTTGCAAGATCAGAATATCTATTACATCTATTTTTCCAATAACCAAGGACATCAAAATTTCCAAAGCAAGAAATTCTTGGCTTTTCCAAATAGAGATCAAATTGAGACTTTCCATAATTGTTACTTTCTTGGCAATCAAATTCTTCAAAATCCTATAAAATGACAAATAAATATTTAATAAACAATATAAATATATGTAATTAAAAAAAAGAAGGAAAATGAAAACGGATTCCATTAAAAGTAACTTACATCATATGTAGGAAACTTCTATTTTCCTCTAACAATGCTTGATGGTTGATTCACATTAGAAGAAAAAGAAGCCAAGTTAGTCGATGAGCATTTGTTTCTATACTCTTCAAAAAGTGCATACAAAGCTTTCTTTACGCTCACCATTTTTTCTTCATAACCACATGGGTCAAGTCTTGAATAAGTATACTTCAAGAAATTAAGCTTCTTGGTCAGATTAAGAATAGCCCCAAATGCAAGAATTACACTATATTCACTCCAATACTTATCAAATTTCTCTTTCATTCTACAACACATACTTTGAATCAACAAATCCTCATTTACCAAGTTGGATATCAAGAGAAGCTCTATCCTCCAAATTTCCCCAATATACACGCAAGTATTAGGCCCAGAGAGGCATGCTCGTGTACATAGTTTAGGATATGGTGCAACTCTTACATCCACAGATATAACAAAAGAGACAAATGCAAATTTCTTTGCATCAAAGCTAAAGGAAACACAAGAACGTGAGGAGCAAATGCAACAACAAACTAACAACAACAAGGACAATCAAGAATAACAACAAAGAATAATTACAACAACAACACCAACAACAAATGGAGATACGCAACAACACATGCAACAAATGAAGAATATGATGCAACAAATGCTTCAATTTCAGCAAAGACACCATGACCAATAAGGCCAATCTTTGTGAAAAGGGAGTTGAGTATGCATAGAATATAGATACGCTTTGTTTTTTTGTTGTGTGGTTACTTATGCATCAAAGGTTATGCACTAAAACTCTTTTGACCTTTTTATTGTATTATACTACAAGAATTTTCTTAGTAAAACTATATTTCTATTATGCAGGTTGAGAATAAAGCTTGTTGGTAACCCCGTGAGCTAGGTCTTATTGATTGGATAGCCTACTTGGTAATTTTTCCTTTACATTTAGATCCTTCTTTTACTTAAATAAATTGCAATGGAAATTGGACTTTTTGGTTTGTTTGAAGATCTCAAAGTCGCTTGATGACTCAATTAATCAATTGCTTTAAAAACAAAAATTGTTTCAAAACACTCTTCCGGTGGATATCTTCACCATCTTTGGTCACGACATGTAGGGAACCCCATACTCGCTTTTGTCAACGCCGCAAGATTTTCCCTCACTATTTTTCTTTTTTCTTTTTTTTTTTTTTAATTTTTATGCAAAGTTAGGTTTGAGGTGGAAGTATTCCAATTTCCAAACGGTAGTCAAGAGAAGAAATCTTTCAAGAGATGCACCCTGATGCCCTAAGGTTTTGATGAAAAAGTAAAAAATATTTCATTCAGAAAACATTTTGAGCACTATTATATTTCAATTTTTTTTTTTTATCATATCACTTAATTGTGATTGAATGGTCATTTATGGATATCAACTGGGCTGGTTCATCATAATTGCATCCTTCTCATCGTCATCGTCATCCTCATCCTCGTGTATTGATATCATCACATCTCTTGGTTGTCATTCTCTTTGTCAATGTGAGAGGCCATACCCAGCATATTGTTTTTACACTTTTTTACTTTAATTCCTCAAAATGGTAAAATATTGTTTAATTTTAATATAATATATGTGATGTTTATTTATGTAACCACTAAAGACTCAAACTATTTGACGAGAATATGATTTTTTTACCATATGCATATGTGTTATTGTATTCAGAAATCTTTAAGATATGGCTTTAGTGTTGTATTAGTTTATTTTGCTTGCATTTTTGTATTCGGAAATCATTACAGGTTTTGCATCTTTAAGATATGGCCATAGTCACCCTTTAGTCATGTTAGAAATAGTCTCTATCTATAGACATCCTTTAGTTATGCCAGCAAATAACCTCATCCATAGTCATCTCTTATATAATAGACTTATATAATAGAGATAAACAAATAAAATACGTTTTAATAAAACATATAAAATTAATTTATTAAGCTTAAATATATTTTATATTTTCCTCCAAAAAGATTCTTCCATTCTATTTTCTTTCCTTAGTAATTTTCGAATTCCTTTGGCTATCATTTATATAGATTTGGGAAGTTCAAAACAATATCTTTGTTTATTTGTTATAACTTCCAAATAATGGTGAAATTTAAAATTTAGAATTCTTATTGCTATGGATTTTCTATTTTTTTCAACCACGGCCAAACGGGGTACTAAATATTGTTATTTTAGTTTTGTAATATAATTTTTTTTTTCCTACAAAACCTTGTTGAAAAAAATATATACTATCCAGATCGTCGACCTTGTAATTGTAGTATTTATAATTTTCAAGATTTTCTTCTTGCTTGTTAAAAATATTATGTTTGGAGGATGAAGAAAGGAGTAGGGAAATGTCAGGGTTGCGGATAGATTACACGAATACAGATAAATGGTATGGTGACCACACATGAAGAGGAAGTGGAAGAAGACTCCAACAGAGT
The DNA here is from genome assembly GCA_016808115.1 of Tetrastigma voinierianum. Lineage (NCBI taxonomy): Eukaryota > Viridiplantae > Streptophyta > Magnoliopsida > Vitales > Vitaceae > Tetrastigma > Tetrastigma voinierianum. The sequence continues at coordinate 15,019 of JAEQBH010007625.1, forward strand.
GAGGTGAGGAGAAGAAAGAGAGAGAGTTGGCAATGGCAGATCCCTCCCTTTCTTATCCGTTAGCCCCGGATGGCCGACGGCGGCCCTATTTCAAATTGCTTACTGTGCCATCCGTGCCCACGCTTCAGCCGTCTGCTTGGTTGGATTTTTGGCAAAACCTATTTTGAGGTCCTCAGATTTTTATTGTTTTCACATTTCGTCATCGTACTTATTTTGAGACATTAGTATCCTCAGATTTTTATTTTGATATAGATTTCGCCTCGCTAGAGCGCTGAAATGGCCTTTTGACGCCATTAAATATACAATAGATTATTTGTACTTTAAAAATAAAAAGACTATAAAAAATAAAAATATATATTTAAATGCCACATATGTTAATTAATTTAGTTAACATGCCCTCTCCCTTCCTCCCTTCGCTTTATGAACATATGCCATTCTCTATATAAAGAGAAAGTCTAGCAGATTATAGAACTAGGGTCATAGTTCTTGAAAAAAATTAGGTTTGTACTTTTAAGAAATCTGAGGAAAAAATGGAAGAAGAAGGAGGGAAGGTCAGAACAGAACTACACTGATGTGCAATCAGGAAGCCAAGTCGCAAAGACAAATGTCAATAACTGAAAAAACCTCAATACATTTCCTGGGGTTGTGAGGGATGAAATCTATATGAAAATAAAAGTATAAGGATGCAATGTCTCTAAATAAAAATACAAGTGACCTAAATGTGGAAAACAATAAAGTACAGGACCTCAAACGGGTTTTTATATTTTTTTTATAACTCAACACTTTAGTTATAATGTAGTAAACGTTTTTACCGAGACTCAAATCGACCTCCCTTATATTGGCGGCAGATCATTGAATATTTCAAAAAAGCGAGGCATGTGGAGAAGAAAATAGACGGGATAATGCGCCGCCGAGGCCCATGCCTACAAACTCGCCCGCGGTTGAATGGAAATCTATGTAAAGGTGTTGTTTGAATTGGATGCACGCCAAAACCTCACAAAGCCAGCGTGTTCGATAAAAATAATCTCAAGTCGGTCGATATTTCTTAAAATAGTATCACCTATTGATTAACTATGAATAATCCTAAGTTTAGAGGGTTCCAAAGATCGTATTGGTCATGTCAAAAGGTAATCATAGGTAAATAAAAAATGCATGTGTTATTATTTAATTATTCCTCCAAAAATTTTATTTTTTATTCCTATACTTGAGATTATTCCTAATTAATCAATAGGTGATTATTTAAAGAAGACCTAGCCAAACTTCTAGGGATTATTCCCATCACCTTCCCTAAAAATAAAACAATGTACAAAAGCGTAATTTAGACTTTAATTGTAATGATCTGACCCAACCATGTAGATATTGTCCATTTTTCACCTAAAGGACCCTCATGGCTTTAAAACATGTCTAATAGGTCGAGAGAAGCTCATACTTATAAAGTGTCAAGAACTTTCACTCATATCCAATGTGTGATCTAACAAACACTTCTATGTCGACACAACGCAGCCTTCATTGTTTCTTGCGGTGATCGTGGCAAAAACTATGACGCCTAAAATCGGTCGCTTGATTATCCATCAACTCCGCTGAAAGTCTATGGATATCGATAACTCTGATACCACATCGTTGTATCCCATTTATCGAGATCCATAATTTAACAAAAATCGGACAAAGTTTTATTTGTACGGAGAGCTCTATCCAAAACCCAACTTGTACAATAATACAATCGCATGACCCATCCGAGGCCCAATCTAACACAATGACTGCACTTGGTCCATTTATGAGTAAAAATTGACCACACCGGGCCCATTTATCCACATTCACATAAAAACATGTAAGACTATATTACAAACAATCCATATGAGTTCAATTACAACTCTTTAAATATTAATACATGCTAAAAATAATTACAAAAGTAATTACAAAAGCCACACGTCGACTTTCTTCACTCTTGTAGCCCCGAATGAGAATCGTCCACCGACGCAAGTCCTGCACCTGAAATGTTTTCCCGTATAGGGTGAGCCACTCCCTGTAAGACCCGAGAAATTCCAATTTATGGAATAAGGGCAAAATCATAATTTTGATTACAAAATTGTTATTTCGGTTAAAAATCTGGAATTTATTCTCTGAATCTCGGATGACAAAACGGATTTCACCGTTGGAATAGTCTCCCAAAATCTAGCTAGCACGTAAAATTTCGTTGAATTCCGAGACAGTCAGAGTCGGCACGTTTTTCGAGGCATCGCGGTTCGGGTGCCGTATAACGATTTTCTTTGCGACGAAAGTCATATATAACAAGTACTCATGTGCCATATGGTATTATAGAGAAACGATGAAAGGATCACCTGGATAAATGACGTCAAAACTGTGGTGTACAGATAGCAATGCTTCAAACTGACTGTCTGAAGGTAAGGCCAAATAAGTGAATGAGAGTCACTTCCTAACCCTAAGAAAAGGAAACGTGAATTGAAGGAAAAGTGGTCCAAGAGCCATTTTTTAGATTTCAGACAGAAAAACCCTCTCTAAAAAATACACATCCGACCGGCGGCGCCTCAGATTGAAGGAGAACCGCCTATACGCTGAGAAGGCTTCATGTGGTACCTGATTTGTGGAGTTTCTCAACTCCAGATAGGGGTTTCTCCCCATTTGAGTTTATTCCCATTTTAAGTGTTTTATGAATGTTTGAGCTAACATCATAGGTGTCGCTTCGACCGTCCAAACTCGAGACCAATTGATACAAATTTTTGAAAATCAATGATGTACCTCTGGCCTCTCCCACTACCGATTCGTGTAAAAATTACATTTGTGCTGAAGTGTATCGATTGATTGAGGCCTAAATGGATCGTGAAACCCGGCCCACTCAAGTGAACCGATGATTTCAGATTTTTAAATAGTAACCGAGGGCTCTACTATTCTAAACAAAGGTTATCAAAAATATAATTTTTGAAAATATATGTTGGTCGAAAGTAATCCAAGAAGAATTGCTCGTGTTTCTGATCATTGCTTCAAAGTGAGCACTTTGATGTATGAATTAATTAATTTATATGACATGATTGTGTGAATTAAATTTTTTGAAATATATGCATGTTTATATATTTAACGTGAATTAGACTCATTGAATTGGCATACATGCATTCCATATGCACTAACACCCTAGGGCCATAGGGAGGGAGTGCATAAGATGAGTCTAGAGAAAACGGTTCCTGGAGGGGTTGTCTAAAATATTAATTATCTGAGGGAAGTCCAAATTAAAAATGACATCAACCGTTTAACCCACCTACAAATTGATATTCACCCAGATTAGTCCAATAAACAAATAATATATCAATCATGAATCTACCAACTGATATATATATATATATACACACTAGGTTGCCCATAAACAACAAATAATATATCAATCGTCGAGCGCCCAATTGATATATGCTACACATTCCGGGAGGGTTGTCCACAAACAAACAAAATAATAATTTCTACACTGAAGCCAGCAGCGTGAAGGAGCTTCCGTGAGGACCCTGATCCGGGTGCTGGTCAGTGTAGACATTCATAGGATCATGCATTTTCTTGAACGTGCTTTCCACCGGAACATCAAAACGCACTTAGGTGGTGAGTAGCCCACTTAAGTAATTCCACTATCGAGCATTAGCCTCACTCCTGTCAGGGATATTATTTGCCGTGCATGTGAGCTGCATGAGGGACTATTCGCCCTAGAGACCGAGGATTAGAAGAAATGGTTGTGGCTTTGATGTATACATGCATTAGAACTTTTAAGTTTAATGCATATTGCAAGAGTAAAATATGATGGAACTCTGTGAATCACTGTATAGTTGGGATTCATAGTCAGTATGTAGCCGAATATTTCATGAGGCCTAAGTGGCGTTTAAATCATAAACTGCTATTGGACTGCTTGGGGATGTGTTTATGTGTTTTGTATCGTAGAGCTCCCTGCATAAAGGAGACTCTCATTCCATTTTCGCGTGAAAATGCCAACATCCGACACCACGAGTATTCCGCAGCCGACAGTCAACCCGACGCCCAGACCTGAGTGTCACAAATTCGTCCGCAGCCTAGGTATACACACCAGGGCTTTGAGGGGATTTGGGCGAGCCATGGCCTTTGAGGGTATAAGAACATCACCACTAGGTGTGGTTCACATGTCGAGTATGATGATTACCTAGAAAATCACTAGACAAAACTAGGACACCGCATGCATGTGTTGGTGTGTTTGTGTGAATTGATGATTTGGCCAGCATTGATTTGGTAGTGTAATATACGCCACAGTGTATAATATGAATTGTTAGGTGTGTTATGCGATTGAAATTATATGATTGATATGCTCGTTGATAGTATAGAAGAAGTGTGGAAAATTATGGAGTTTACAAAGGGTAACCTGAACAAAGGAAATAAAAGAAATAAATTTTACTAAATTTGGTTTAATATGATGTCAAATAAAATTTTAAATAAACTTTTATGGAAAAATTAATTGAAGAGGTTAGATCATGAGAAGAAAATATTTTTCTTAGTTTAATGTATAAACTAAGAGGTGGTAATGAGTGAAATAAATCTTATAACTGATGATATTCTGAAAATGAAAAAAGGTATATAAATGTTTTAGTGTTTTCATAATAGAAATGTGAAAAAAATTTATATGACAGAAGAAATATTTTTCTAAAAGTTTTATAGTGTGTAAAGTTAAAGAAAAATGAAGAAAATAAATTTTCATAAATTTATTCGTATCGAAAAAAATTTAAAAAAAAATTTTATTAAATAAAATAAAATAAGACAAAATTTCGAAAAAAATAAAATTTTCAAAAAATAAAATAAAATAAAATTTTGTGATCAAAAATGATTTGATTTGTGGATAAATCATCCCGCATGACTTACAAATGCAGTGTGGACTTGATATATATGCACCGATTTTGTGTATGATTAGTGTCCTCGGCCGCTATGCCTCGGGAGATACCGTGATTGTTTATCGACCGCCATGTTGACTGTGGGGTGTGATGGTTAGTGAGACGAGGGCGCCGGGAAAGTCGCCTACGAGGCGCCAGTCGCACCACTGACATTTGACCACCGCCAGATTCGATCAATGTGCCTTGCTGTGGCTGCAGTATCGCAAATGGCCGCTATAGCACATGCCAGCATGTTGAGTAGTCGTGTGGAGGTCCCAAGAACTCCTGGGGAGGTTTAGGCGCATCATCCGACATTCATAGGGGGAAGAGATCCGATGGTGGTAGACCATTCGTGCATGCAGATCGACAAGGTGTTAGAGGCTATGAAGATTACCCGACGCGTAATCTGACAGACTAGTCAAGGCTCCAGCCCAGAGGTGAGACCCAAGTATGGTGGAAAATGGGCAAGGACCCCAGAGGACTAGAGGCCAGTGACATGTGCGCAGCCTGTGGAGCTGTTCATGGGCAAGTACTTTCTGGGGCCATCATGCCATGTGGAAAGCTCGGGAGTCTCCTAGAGTCACAAGGGCGAAGGATCAGATGGATTGTGACAGTTCACGCAGCTAGCCCGATGGTTGATGATCACGCTGCCGCATACGGCCAAGGTTAGGAGATTTGAGGAATGGATCGAGGTTGTCCATTCGCTGATCAGACTTCGCCACAAAAGATATGGATTCTATGGTTTGACAACCCCCGCACCATAGAGAGAGAGCGGCTTAGAGGCTGAGACCTTAGAGTGGAGGCCTTAGATATGAGTTCTCCCCTAGGGACAGGGCGAGAATAAAGGATGATATGTCGAGGTTAAGGGCTGAGATCTCTTGACCACTCACAAGTGGACTCGAGGATCACAGGACATGTCGAGTTCGATATTATCCTGGGAATGGATTACCCGACAAACTTATGTGGTCGTGTTAATTCCGATTTTGAGCTTAGAGGTTACCCGCCACACGCCGGACCCGCACTGTGGTGCTCAGGACAAGATTTGACATTTGCCCCGCACAAAGATACGAGTCCATGTCGTACGCTTGTGGGTCAAGCAGCGGGCCTAATTCCTAGAGGACGAGGAGAGACCGTACTTGATCTACCCTCAGTAGTATGCGAGCATGTGATTAAGGCTAAAAGTGCTATTTCGAGTCTCTATATTTATAGGTTTTGAGTGCTTTTGAGCACTAATCATATCAATTATGCCGCACCAGCGCTCTGTGTGTTCTTAGCACGCTTTATGCCATTTAGAGGTTATTTTTGGTTGTTTCTGTTTTTGCTTACTTGGGAGTTCAATATCGATGGGTGATGAACCATGAAGATTGAACCTAATTGTCAAAGAATCAAACATACCAAAATCAAAGATAGAATTGGGCAAATGATGAAATCAATGCAAGTAAGAGATAGAGGGCAATGCAGCTGAAGATCACACCTGGCTGAATTTAAGATTGCGAATTTACTGATTAAAATTAATCATAGCGAAAAATTCCCGCAATCCTAGTGAAATTGTGAATTTTCACACTCCAAGGATTTCGCTCTCTCACACTGCTCCTAGTGAAAAACTAGCCGCATCACCTACCTCATGTTAGCGAAATTTCGCTAGCCAGCGAAATCCGCAATGCCTAGCAAAATTTTCGATTTCACATTCGTGATTTCTCTACTCTAGCGAAATTTTTGCGGCTCAGCGAAATTCACGCCTCATTATACTTTTCAGAATTAATGCAAACCGACTTCATTTTGGGTGTATTACCCTCATTCCTAATTTTAATGCAAACGCAGCTTTATCAGATTTTCATACATCAAGGTTTATATGTTTCCTCCCATTTTGTAACCTGAGCAGCAAAGAGATGTAAGAAATCGAGAGAAATCTGGGGCACAATTTTCATTTTATGTAAATATCTCGCAGCCTTAGTTAGGTTTTGCTTCTCTTCTCTCTCCTCTTTCTCTCATTTTCTAGGCTACCAAACAAATCTTCGATGACAACTCAAGAGATGCTTACTGTTTCTTCTTGAAGGAGGAAGGTAGTTAGTTTGGTCAGGGTAGTTGCAGTGCTATCTCATGTGTCAATGCAACAGTAATCGTATTTATGGCTCCCATCTTCTCAAACTAGGTTGAATATCATTTTAATGTCATTAATTTGGGGCCAATACTTCACTATGCTTTTTTAGGATACAATGTATACTTATTGCTGATGCATCAGGTTTTTTTAGAATATCTTTATTGAAATAACAATGATGTCAATGTTAGGTTTTAAACTGGAAGGACTCGTAGATGCATGTTACCCGTGTTGACTCAAATAGGAGTGATTCTAGGTTAGGTTTGCTAGTTAAACAAAGATCCTAAGTATACTGGACTATAGGTTGCTTGTCATAATGCGAGGATAAACCCGAGGACACTTGTTTGCCCTATAAGTTATCAAGAAGTGGACCAAATCTTCAAAGTTACCTTTTCACACATCACTTCGCCTTTACGCCATCTCGCTTTCAAACTACTCACACTGCTTTTGAAACAAATCCAAAATCCAAATAGAAAGAGCCTTTACCTTCACACTTATGCAAATCATTCCTAGGATGAAAACCCCATCCCCGTGTTCGACCAGATCGCTTATACATCAAGCAGAGCTTTCTGACTACGCGAATAGAGGAACTTAGGATATAAATTTTGGTTGATTCCGCCAACCTACTCGTGGCACGACCAACAGCGCTACACGGATGGTGCCAAACCACGTTTGATAAGTTGAAGTGTACTTGTAATCCCCATTACAAGTGAAGCGTGAACTCTCAACTCTTTGTAACTCAGCCATAGTGAATCGCAAGTTTTCTACTTATAAGAATTTCACTGCTTTTTGTTTTCTATACACCAATTTTATTTTAGCTAACCCTAATCTTTTTGACAAGTTTTGTTAGTGCTATTTGTTGTCTCTATAATTTTGTAAATTGTGTAAGCTACGCTTCCAGAAATGGGATAGAGACACACTGTAGATCAAGATAGAATCAAGATACACAACTCGACTAAGATAAAGGAAGCCGCGTACACACCGATACCATGGATCCACTACCCGAGGAACAACAGCCGCCCAGAACCCCAATGAATCCAACCGTCTATAGAACCATGAGGGATCACTATCCACCCTCCTAGAGCTATGTCTCTCTCGCATCGTACCCTCCCACAAGAAGCAGCAGCCGAGGCCCTACTTAACACTCTACTCCTCACATATCATGGTACATGGAAAATGAAAATCCATACACTCATATTAGGATTTGAGGAAGTCTCGCACTACCTTAAGGAAGGTATGATGGACATGGATTTGCTTAAGCTGAAAGCATTTCCACTCGACCCTAAAGGACAAGGCCAAGATCGCTAAACTCACCGAGGCCTAGAACCATTAGAAAATCAATGAAATAAGGTGTGCAAAATTCCCGAAGAAGTTCTTCGTTCATAAGACTAACAATTTGAAAAGACAAATTTATACCTTTGCAGCTTTCAAGATGGTGAGGTTTTATCGTGTCGAGAGATTTATGGAGACCATCGCTGCATGCCCACATCATGGGTTTGATACATGGATGCCGGTAAACCATTTCTACGGTGAAAGGTCTCCGCCATGAGGCAGCTTTGGAAACCATGTGGAGGAGACTTCTAAGTAAGCATCCCGACGGGCCATGGATTTTAAACTACGTGGCTGAAACTTCTAAGGGCTGGGATGAGCCAAACCTTAGGGAAATGGAGCCCAATGAGGCTCTCAACAACCCTGTGAGGATTTATACACTGCCAGAGGACATAGAAATGAAAGCTATAATTTCAACCTTAGCTAGGAAGGTGGAGGAGCTTGAAGGAAAAAGGCTCCATGAAGTGTGCAAGGATCCAAAATCTCGCATTACCAATCCCCGCACTAATTTCCAATCCCCCTCAGAATCCAAAGCAATGTCTTATGGCCCTCACAAGAAGGATTTGATGTCGAATGTGCAACATCAGACAATACAAGCCAACAACCCAATGCTCCATATGGTAATACCTATTAACTCAATTGAGGAATCAATTCCTAACCTCTCATGGAGACCCAACCCCGCTCTATGTACCACCAGCTAAACCTCGCTTGTCCCTCTCAACCACAACAACCACCATCCTCTTCTCCAGTGGAACAAGCCATGTCAATTTGAGTAAGGTGGTAGGCACCTTGCGGAAGAGCAAAAGGGATTAATGTGCAACTGGCACAAAGGATTGATACTGTAGAAGGTACACTGAACAAGAGAATAGATGGGTTAGAGAGCAACTCACAACCGTAAATTGATAACCTACGTATTCAATCACCAAGATCGTCGCTGAGTAAGAAAAGGAAGGTTCCCTTCCAACAATGCCAACCTAAAAGGGAATCCATGAGGTAGATCATCCAACACCAGAATGGATGAGGTGGATATAATCACCTGAGGAGTGGAAAAGAGGTTGATCAGCCCATACCAAAGCCTGTTGAAGAAACCAGGAACTGAGAGTTAATTGGAGCCATAACATACTCGAAGGAGATTCAGAAGCAATCGTATGCCACCTCCATTTCCATAGGCAATTTAGAAGCAAGAAGAAGGCATCCCACAGTGTATCTTGTAGAAGGTCCTAAGGCAGCGGAGGTCAACATACCTCTTTGGACATAATCAAACAAAGCTCCGCTTTCATGCAAAATTTTTTGAAAGATTCAGACAGAATCAAGAAGGGATTAGGCATTGAGAAAAGGCATTTCACTCAATGTCAGTGCCATAATCCAGTAAGAATCCAACAACATATGATCCGGTGATCTCCACACAATTTCGGGCCAATATTGGGCGGAATTGCATAGGATGTCATTGCTTGATTTAGAGCCAAGTAGAATCCCATCGGCCGTATTCGTGTACGTATAGTTTAGGTTTCGTGAACTAAACCTACCAACATCACACCATCATTGGCCGATAGATCGCAAAATCCCTAAGGGATAGTTGAGGATGTCTTAGTGAAAATAGACAAATTTACTACCCAAGGATTTTGTAGTGCTTGGATGATCGAGCCAATTGCAAATGAACCCAATCATGTGCCAATCATCTTAGGAAGACCATCGCCACAACCAATGCAATCACTGCGAATGGAGTCATGCAACTTACCTTTGGTAACATGACCTTGAGTTAAAACATATTCCATTTAAACAACAAACACAACCGCTAGCAAATGAAAATCAAATTTCGATGAAGTTGTTTCAAATGGTCGCGCATGCGTGAAAGCTTAGTGTCCAGAACGCGAATAGTCAGCCGTGGTGCATCAAGTGTGTTGAATTCACGCGCCCCACCGCAGGCAATTGTTCGCCCAAAGTCCACGGTGACCAAGTCACCAATGAAAAGTCCAACAACAAAGGAGATAAATTAAAACCATCGCCGGCCTGAGAGATCATTCTCCTCGACCCTCCTTGAGTAAATTTTTGATATTGAACTGGTTCGGTGTTTCAAAAACCGAATTGCAGTTCGACAATTTTTGATTTAGTTTGTTTTAATTCTAGTTAATTTTAATAATTTTACTTATTTTTGTAGTAAATTTCCTAAATTAGTGCTTTTCCTTTTAGTAATTTTATTTATATCTTATAGTACTTTATATTAAATTTTTAACTATAGTATCATATAATAATATTATAATAATCTCTTATTTTATATTATTAATATTTAAGTCGAATATTTGATGTGCTAAATAAACATGTTTTTTCCAAATTCGCTATACTAGCAAAAAAATGGTGGAAATGGGCTCTCAAATTTTCTCATTTGCCTATAAAAGAAGGAGGGGCTGTCCATTTAGTCATTTCATATTCCCCCCCATAGAGAAGCTTCCAGCCACCCGAGCCCCACCGCTCTCGCGCCGTCACCGCACCGCTGCAGCCACGTCCCGTGCCTACCAGCCACGCCGAGCCCCGCCGCACCATAGCACCCCTCCGACCACAAACCGTAGCTCTGCAAGATTCCAATCTCTCGCCCGAGCTGTAGCAGCCGCCCTCGCACTTCTAGCCGCCATTGGTCGCTATAGCCATCGCCGAGCCATATCACCGGCGCTCTCTGCCAGCCAAGAAATTTCTCGTGCCCTGGCTCAGCCTAGCCTGCTTCTCGCTGCCAAGCAATACCCCCGATCGAGCTTCATCACACACATGGCCGAGCCCTTTGTTTCCGCAGCCGAGTTGCTACTCCCGAGCCTATAGCCATTATTCCCACGCCCTCGAAAGCACCGCATTACGCCAAGATCGCCGGCTGATCCTAGTCCTCTTCCGTTCATTTAGATTTCAAGATGGTTCAGACCGAAAAATCCCGCCGGTCGGTCAGATTCAAAGATACCCGGCAGCGAGGTCTCCAAATTTCGGCCCCGCTCCAAAGACTCATCATCACGACCCCGAGGCGCACTCCGAGGAGCCTCGTGGATTTCGGTCGATTAGACACGGATGGGACCCCGGGCCCCATCGCCTGTGCCTCAGAGGAGAGTTAGGAGGGCCCGACCCTCCAAGCGGGCCCGCACATCGGGCCCAGGCGAGTCATCTTCCTCCCGGCCTCAGCCATCACCAGTCACATCGGCTGCAGAGGCGACATCATCGCCTCAATTGTCACCAGCCTCCAGGATCAGGAGGCCGTTGTTCGTAGGGAACCCCATTCCGGGGAATGTACGGCTCCACCGCAGAGACTTTCATCGTATTCACGACGCCCCAACAACAGGGTCGATCTCGTGTTTAGGGATCATGAGGTTGATCGAGGATTATTCTCTAATCGGCCTCATGACCACCCGAGGCAAGATAATTACTCACGCAGTGGTGTCAAGTAGCTTTATCACTGATGACATCTCGAGGAGCAGATGGTCCGTAAGTGAGTTTAGCCTCTATCGATGATCACCGCTGAGTACTCGTGAGCGTCGAGACAAGAAATTTTTAAGCCTCGCAGATACCGCCAAACCCAATGTAGAGGGTTATAGATCTGGCCCACCCGACTCAAATACGAGATGATATCTGACACCGGGGCCGTAGACACCACAAATCTGGACCAAAGATTTTCAGAGGTGCCTCCCCACTTCGATGTTTCGATCGACCATTTATTCGACTACCTATTCCCGCTGGCAAAGATTATGTGCACGGAGGGGGAGACATCTTGGAGGCTCTCACGGGATCTCTGAGGGATATTGTCTGCTCCCTCCAGCCGGGTGATGACCTCCTTGATGCATTTCGAGGAGTATGTCCACCTAAGTGACTCCGGGCACAGCAGAGAGTCTTCCTAATGGCCGACGCCGAGACTACCCCGGCCAAAGTTCTGAAAGCATTTGGGATTCCCGGAGGAGCCGAGGATTGAGATGAGGGTTAGATGCCCTCTGGTTCTGTCAGTGGAGCGGGTGATGACCATACCCATATCTTTCCACCTCCGACAGCAGGACCAGGAGGAGGTACCGGATCGTGTGGCCGTGACTCCTACTGCAGACGATATGCCCGCCCTCGAGCCCGCAGATACGAGGAGTCCGGCTCCGCAGATGTCCCCTCCATCTCCTCCTCCATACCACATCCGCGATCAAGAATGATACACTGGCCCATCCTACTCAAGACACCATTCAATTCCGAGTATAAGCACGCCGGGGCTCGAGAGAGATAGCAGGTGTGATGGATGCTATATGCTCATTAGCGTTTACCAGCAAATCCCAGATCGCAGGTCGACTCAGTGTCACCTATGCCGCAAAGAGATTATGACTCACTCCGGGTCTTCCTCGCGGCCCGGATCGAGGGAGGAGCCTACAAAGAAGAAAGATCCGCATTCGATGTACGCTAAAGGTGGCAAATACGCACTCCACCACCACCACAAAGAGTTACTACCTTATCAATCATTTACTAATTTTTGATTAGGATTCATGTAATAGCCATAGTAGGCAAAGTGATATTTTGTATGTTTAGCTTTGTATGCATGTACTAGCCATTTTGGCTATATCAAAAGCTATTCAAGATATATACACACTTTTGCATATACTTTTGCAGGCTCCATCTTACGAATGTTGTTTTCAATCGGGATGTTTGAATTACTTCAATTGGACAATTGAATTGCCTTTTGTTGGAAAATTGAATCATTGTTTGTCACCTTTATGTTAGAACAAATTCCATGTTTGATATAATTTTGGTCGTAATAGTTCATGCTTAACTTTGGAACATTTCTCCCTTGCTTAATTCGCCACACCGCACACCCGGGATTGTTTAACAGTCAGAATTTGTTTACCTCCTTTCACTTTGCATATCGGCTTTAGCATGTTGGCAACCCATGATAGGCTTGTGTTACCCTACATATGAAGACTCAATGTGTCTTCCAAAAGGAAAAGAAAAAGGTGCTAAAAAGAAAAGAAAAGAAGAAAAAGAAAATAAAGTCAGTGTGACGCTATTTTCAAGCCTCGAACACCGGCTCCGAGGGGTGTATGGGCGAAAGCCTTTGAAGCCCGATGCCCTAAGCCTTAATTGTCAGGGGAGTCATCGACGTAGTGTTCGGGTGGATAGGTAGAGTTTAACGATTTGTAGGTGCTTGATTTTCGAAGTCATTTAGAGTCCGGGGTGAAGCCTCGTAGAGCTCAGGTCGCTGATCCTTTCGCTTACGCCTCAAACCTTAATTGGCTGGGAGCCACGGTGGACCCGCATAACGATCTCAAGTGAAGTCGGATTTTGTTACTAAAATTCCTACAAATGTAGCTGAACAAAGAAAGAAAAGCCGTAACTATCCCATCTAGGTCAGTTCTCAACAAACTTAAGGCGATGCCGCATAGGTCAGTAGGGACACTATAATTTATCGTCTGAACACTGGCTACATAAAGAACCATTAGACTCTTGGTGGAAATTCCAGCTGAGAATCATGGAACCAATATTGACTTGAAATTGTTCTTGAATGGTTTTGGCCTTTTCATATATGCTTTCAAACTCGTGTCAATTTTTCTGGGCTTTAGCGGTAATCGCTTATATGTACATAAACTCAAACATAAACTTTTTGAAAATCAATGCATTCATCTCCTTTTAGTTTTGCATTGCTAAGGGACTAGCAACGTTTCGTTAGGTGGATTAGAGCCCAAAAAGTGCTATTTTGAGCCCTATATCGTATAGGTTTTGAGGCTACATCTAATCATATCAATTATGCCAATTGAAGTGTTCAGTGTTCTTAGTATCGCCATGCCACAGGAGGTTATTTTTGGTTGTTTTGGTGTGTTTTTGCGTACTTTGGGAGTCTAATATCATGTAAGATGAACCATGAAGACGAACCCACTGAGCACCATCAAACATACCAAAATCAAAGATAGAACGAAGGCAAAGGATGGAAATCAATGCGTAGTTATGGCAAAGAGGGCAATGCGCTGAAGATCAAGAATTCCGTGAATTTCGCTTAAGATTGCGTACTACTGATTGCAAAATTTCGCAATCATAGCCAAAATTTCGCAATCCTAGCGAAATTGTGAATTTTCACAGACCTAAGGATTTCAGCTTATTAATCGTCTCATTTAAAAAACTCGGGGCCATGATCACTCAAAATTCATATTTAAATTTCACTAGTTGTTTAAATTGCCAATGCCTAGCTTAAATCTTTCTCGATTTCGCTTATCTTCTGGTGATTTTACTCAATAAATTTTGTGCCTAGCGAAATTCACTGCCTTGTCATACTTTTGTAATTAATGCAAACCGACTTCATTTTGGTGTATTACTCCCTTGTCCCTAATTTTAGCCAAAATGTTAGGCTTTATTGTATTTTCATACATTGGGTGGCCTATATAAGCCCCCTCCCATTTTGTAACGGAGAAAAGAAAGAGAAGGAAGAAATTGGAGAGAAATCTTTTGGGCACAATTTTCATTTTATGTAAATATCTCGCAGCTTTAGTTAGGGTTTTGCTTTTCTCTCTTCTCTCTCCTCTTCTTTCTCTCATTTTCTGAAAGCATCAAACAACCTCTTGAGGATGACAACTCAAGAGATGCTTGGCTAAGCCTCTTTCTTTGAAGAGAAGGTAGCTACTGTATTATGCATTAGCCAGAGGCTTGTCTCATGCACACGTTGAACAAGATCGTATTTATGGCCCCATCTTCTCAAACTAGGTTGAATATCATTTAATGTCATTAATTACTAATACTTACCATGCTTCAGATACAAAGGTATACTCTATTGCTAGATGCACTGCGGGTTTTTTAGATGACCCTACGAGCCACCGAAATGATGTCAATGTTAAGGTTTTAAACCGAAAGGGGTTGTAGATGCATGTTACCCGTGGTCGACTCAAATAGAGTGATTCTAGGGTTAGGTTTGCTAGTTAAACAAAGATCCTAAGTATGGTATTGACTATAGGTTGCTTGTCATAATGCGAGGATAAAACCTGAGGTCACTTGTTTGTCCTATGTTAATGCTAGTGACCTAAATCTTCAAAGTTACCTTTCACACATCACTTCGCCTTTACGCTTATTCCGCTAAACTACTCACACTGTTTTTGAAACAAATCCAAAAATCCAAATAGAAAGCCTTACCTTTTCACACTTATGCAATCATTCTAGATGAAAACCCATCTCCCGTGTTCGACCTCTAGATCGCCATACCGCGCAGCTCGACTACTCGGGCAGCAGGAGGAACTTAGATATAAATTTTGTTGATTCCGCCAACCCATCGTGGCACGAATCAAGATGTGGATGTTTTTCCGCATGAGCACCGGACTACCCACAAAGGGTAGTAGACTTGGTATCGAGTTACACTCGGTACTTCACCTATCTCTATGACCGAGACAGATGGCACCAAACTGGTCATAGAACTCGCAGCCCGCCACAGGAGCTATCGGACAAGGTTCATTAGACTGAAAGCACTTCACCATGGGGCGATCCGGTTCTATTTGCGAAGAAGAAGGACAAGACCCTTCGACCGTGTATTGATACGACAGCTGAACCCGTGTTACGATCAAGAATCGATAATCTAGCCATCGAGATCGACGATTTGTTTGATCGGGCTGAGAAGAGCGCGAGTCTACTCCAAGATGTACCTTCGCACCGGGTTACCATCGCCTGAGGGTTAGGATACAAATATCCCTAAGATCATTTAGGACGCTGCTATGGGCACTTTTAGTTTACTTGCGGATGCCCTTTCGGATCGACGAATGCGTCATAGCAAAGATTCATGGATCTCATGCATAGGATTCCAACCCTATTTAGACTGGCCATCGTAGTCTCGTGATGACATTCGACCTACTCCCGCAATAAGGAGCATGAGTATCACTTGAGGATCGCTTACGCTTGTCGAAACCATCACTAGGACACAAGTCTGCAGAAGTGCGAGTTCAAGCCATCGAGGTGAGATTTTGCACACGTGTGTCGCAATGAGGTCGCTCTAATCTGCAGAAGGTCGAGGCGTTGATGAGTCGGGAGAGGCCAAGTCATTTCGAGATACGTAGTTTCTTAGGGTTTGGCCGTATTACAGAGATTCATCGAGGATTTCTCCGTATCAAGAAAGACTATGACTAGGTCAATCTCTAAGGAGGTCAAGCTTGGAGTGGGATGATCGATGCAGGAGGCATTCCAGAGTTAAAGAGGAGACTTACTTCACTTCCATCTTGATAGTCCCGACAGGGGACAAGGTGGCCACGCTAGGTTGTGATGCCCTCGAGGGCCTGATCGGGATGCGGTTTTGATGCAAATCGAAGGGTAGTAGCTTATGGTTCTCGCGCTTGAAGAATCACTTGATGCACTACCCCACACCTTATTGATGGAGTTGGTGGCCGTAGTCTTCCCCTTGAAGATTTGGCGCCACTACTTATACGACGAGGAGTTCGACGTGTACTCAGACCATAAAAGTCAGAAGTATATTTTCACGCAGTAGGACCTCAATATGAGGCAACGCAGATGGATGAAGTTCCTAGAGGATTATGACTTCACTTTACTACCATCCCGTAGTTAAATGTGGTGGCCGATGCACCTCACCGGAAGTCACGAGCGCTTGGCTAGTATAGCTTCCTAGATGTGTTGATGCTCGAGGATCGGTGGGACACTCACTACAAAGACAATGAGCAGACTCAAGGAACCTGGGAGTTTAGTGGCTACACCGTCTCTGTTGGCCGGTGATTGAGTCGGTGGCGGGGCGAGAGATAATTGTCCATCGGGGCCAGAGTCGTCGGTAGTATGGGTGTCGAGCGGACCGTTCATGTAGATGGTAGTCTTCGAGTGGGGACGGGTAGTGGTTTGATTGGCCGGTGAGAGAGGGAGATTCTCGGGGTTTCTTGCTCGATTTGCCGTGCATCAGTGTACAGATGTACCCGGGATCTTAAATCGCCCGGTACTGTGGAGTGGGATGAAGAGACACGTAGGGGACTTTGTTCGACGATGTCTCACATGTCAGCAGGTTAAGGCTGAGCACCAGAAGCCAACAGGGCTACTTCAGCCATTGGAAGTGGTTGAGTGGAAGTGGGAACACGTCACAATGGACTTTGTGACCCACTTGCCACGGACGCAACAAAAGCATGACGCGGTATGGGTGATAGTGGACCGGCTCACGAAGTCGGCACATTTTCTAGCCGTGTGGATGACCTTCGCCTTGGAGAGATTCTGCCGGTTATACATTCGAGAGATAGTCCGGCTACATGGAGTACTAGTGTCCATAGTGTCGGATAGAGATCCGAGGTTTACGGCGCACTTTTGGAAGAGTTTCCAAAAGCTATGGGCACCGCGGTGACTATGATCTGACGTTCCACCCTCAGACAGGATGGTCGATCACGAGAGGACTATCTGGTGTTAGAGGATGCTGCTGACCATCACGTCTGGATCATAGGGTAGTGGGAAGAGCACTTGCCCTTAGTGGAATTACGCCTACAACAACGGTTACCATGCGAGTATCACAGTGCTTCCGTATGAGGCATTGTATGGGAGGCCATGTAGATCACCATTATGTTGGACCGAGGTGGGAGGCTCCGTCAGTCTGATCTAATTAGAGACACCTTCGAGAAGGTGGGCTTGATCTGACGTCTTCTCCGCGGCTCGGGCGGAAGAAGAGCTATGCTGATGTGCGACGTCGACCCTTAGAGTTCGAGGTTGTTGATCATGTTTTCTTGAAGGTGATGCCTAAGAGGCGTGGTGATTCGATGGCGTGGAAAGCTATCGCGAGATTCATTTGGACCTTCGAGATGCTCGAGAGGATAGGCGCAGTAGCGTACGGTTGGCGTTACCGCCCGAGCATGTCAGTGTCCACACGAGGTATTTCAAGTTCCATGCTCGAGGAAATATACTCAGAGATCCGGCTCATGTGGTGGATTGGGGGCCAGTTGAGGTTGACATTGATAGGACCTTTGAGGAGGACCGGTATGTATTTTGGAGCGTGATCGGGTTTTGCAGCGAGCCGGGTGTGGCCGATGAAGATTATAGGCGGCACTATGGAGTGGAGGAGTCAACATGGGAACACGAGGACACGATGCGGGCTACCTATCCCTTCTTGTTTAGGGATGAAGGTACGTGATTTAGTTGTTTAAGATTTAAGTGACTGTTTACATGCATGGTAGAGTCCACGTTGCATATGCATGTGTTTGATAATGATCGTTCAGATTTGAAGGACGAAATTCGCTAGGAGGGGAGAATGTAAGACCTGAGAAATTCCAATTTATGGAATAAGGGCAAAATCGTAATTTTGATTACAAAATTGTTATTTTGGTTAAAAATCCAGAATTTATTCTCTGAATCTCGGATGACGAAACGGATTTCACCATTGGAATAGTCTTGCGAAATCTAGCCAACACGTAAAATTTAAGTAATTCGAGAGGCGGTCGGTCGACACGTTTTTCGAGCATCGCGGTTTAGGTGCCGATATACTTGATTTTAGTTGCGGCGAAAGTATATAATAATAAGTACTCATGTGCCATAAGTGGTATGAGTAGAAATGATGAAAATGGAGTAGGGATAGTCATAGAGCGTGTGGGAGAAAGAAAGGCATGGCGTCATTTCGAAACTTGATTAAATGAAGAAAAGGCCAAAATAAGGAACAGTAGCCGTCTTCTCCAACTTAAGAAAAGGAAAAACGTGAATTGAAGGAAAAAGTGGTCCAGTAGCCATTTTTTTTGAGATTTCCTTTAGAGAGAGAAACTTCTCTCTAAAAATACGCGCGATCTGACCGTCGGCAGTCTTCGGGACAAGAAGGAGAACCGCTCTACGCGGAGAAGGCTTCACGTGGGTACCGGATTTAGGGAGTTTCCTCAAACTCCAAGAGGTAGGGGTTTCTCCCTACTTGAGTTTTATTCCCATTTTAAGTGTTTTATGAATGTTTGAGTCGAATGAGGCCGTTAGGGGCCGTTTGATCGGTCCCAAACCTTGGGACCGAATTGATACAAATTTTTGAAAATCAAATGGAGCGGTAGTAACACTCCACGGCTTGTTACAGTGTAAAATTATGCATTTGTGTGTTGATGCGTGTATTGATTGGATTGATGCTGAAAATGGCCGTGAAACCCGGGTTCACTAAGTGAACCGATGATTTGTGATTTTTCGGGAATAGTAACCGAGGGTTTCACTATTCCCGAAACAGTGTTATCAAAAAATATAATTTTTGAAAATATATGTTGGTCGAGTAATTCAAGAAGAATTGCTCGTATTTGATCATTATCCAAAGTGAGCTAATTTTGATGTATGAATTAATTAATTTACATGACATGATTGTGTGAATTCGGGTGCTGTGTGTAAATATATATGCATGTTTATATATTTACACGTAGATAGGTATGGAATTGGCATACATGCATTTCCATATGCCTTTGGAACACCTAAGGCTATAAGAGTGAATTTTGAGATGAGTATAGAAAGAACGGTTCGGAGGGTTGTCTAAAAATATTAATTATCGGAGGGTAGTCGAATTAAAAAAATATCAATCGTCGGACGGCGTGAGAAATGTGTCGGAGAGATAGTGCAAACAAATAATATATCAATCGTCGAAGTGGCCCAATTGATATATATACACATCGGAGGTTGTCCACAAACAAACAAATAATATATCAATGGAAGTGGCCCAATTGATATATACACATCGGAGTTGTCCCTGAACAAACAAAATAATAGATTTTCATACGAGAAGCAGGCGAGTGTGAAGGAGAATCAGTGAAGGACTTCGGGATCACGAGAGTTAGTCATGTAGACATTGAGTAGGATATTACATTTTCTTGAATGTGTGTTTTCGATGGAACATTGCGCACTTAGGTGGTGAGTAGCCCACTTAGGAAGCGATTCCACTCTTGAGCATTAGCTCACCTGTCGGGGATGTTCATTTTGCGAGTGCGGGGAGCGTGCGGGGACGGCTCGTCCCCAGAGGCCAGGAGAGTTAGAAGAAATAGGGTTGTGGCTTTGATGTATACATGTATTAGAACTTTTTAAGTTTAATGTATGTATTGTATAAGAATAAAAACATATTAACTCTTGTAACTATTGGGTATATAGTTGGATTCATAGTTGGCATGTATATTGAGTATTGTTTATGGGCCCAGTGGCCGCTGGGTTTTAAATCATAAATGTTATATTGGGTTTGTTGGGACGGGTTTATGCGGAGTTTGTATTTAGGTAGAGCTCCCCGCCTAAGGAGACTCTGCCCGATTTTAAATGAGCAAATGTCGGGTCATCCAGGCACTCCACAGTATTAGGGTTGATGGGTAGTCAACGGACCCCCGGGATCGGGGTGTCACACTCCCAGTAGAGTAATTCCTACATAGGCTACTCCTCGCCTAAGTGCACATGCAATGTTTACATTTGACAATTCACATCAACATTTCAAGTATAAGAATATGCCAATTCTAACGTGGAATTATACAGGTCATGCTATGAAATGGGATGAGACTCACTCACGCACCATAACCCCGGGTCTTTACCAACTCCCATCACACAATGCAATGCCAATGTGTGATAAAATCCGTCATTGATGGATTACATCCAATGATCATTTTTAAAATAAAATTCATTTGTTTACAAACCAAAACTTGTTGGGTGTTACACCTCAAATGATCATTTCATATTCAAACCATGTGTCTTTTATTGGGCGACATATTTTTGGAGTCTCATAGTAAAGCTCCATGCCTTTACACACTTTTGGACTTTCACCGTTGGAGTGTAATGAACCCATGTCGGGTGCTCACCTAGATGGAGTGTTTAGCCCTTCTTGCTATTACCCGACACAAGTTTTTCATTTCATGCAATCAAGCGACTCTTTTGGACTTCGTCCAAAGGTACCGAGTCCACCCATCTATCACCAAATGCGGTGTTGATTCTAACTATGCACTCACACCCATAAAATGCGATGTTCCGGTGCATATGCAATGTGATACACCATTGCATGTCAATGACATGTCACATATGTAATGAATGACATTTGGACAATATAAACCATACACTTTGCCATATATCATGGACAATTATATTACATGCATATAATTTCCAAAACAAACATTCATTTCAATGTCAGTATATAAGCATACCCATATCAACATTCATCAAACAACATTTATCAAGCATGTTATCACCAATCAAGTAATAACACCTTTAACCCTCAAGGCTAATTGTGACATATATAATGCCCAAAAAAAAAAAAAAAAAAAGCCCATACAAGCAGCCCCAAATCGGCTCTTTAACTAGCCATAAAATCGGCCAAATAATCCCTTAACAGTTCAGATTATTATTATTTTTTATCCAAACAGTCCCTAAACACTTTTTGAGACATATTACACACAATCACAAAACAATTCATAAAGCCAACCACAACTGGGCCGTAAAACAACTATTAAAGTCATTTTAACCCAGTCCAAATAGCCCCTTAACAGTTTAGATTATTATTATTTTTAATCCAAACAATCCTTAAACACGTTTTGGGACATATTACACACAACCACAAAATAATTCACAAAGCCGGCCACAAGCGGGCCATAAAACAGTCATTAAAGCTATTTAACCTAGTCCAAACAACCTTTTAACAGTCCGGATTATTATTTTTTTATCCAAATATTCCCTAAACACTTTTTGAGACATTTTACACACAATCACAAAACAATTCATAAAGCTGGCCACAACCGGGTTGCAAAACAACCATTAAAGTCGTTTTAACCCAGTCCAAACAGCCCCTTAACAGTCCGAATTATTATTATTTAATCAAAACAGTCCCTAAACACTTTTTGGAACATATTATATACAATCACAAAACAATTTACAAAGTCGACCACAACCAGGCCATAAAACAGTCATTAAAGTCGTTTTAACACAGTCCAAACAGTCCCTTAAGACATCAACACAACAATCCTACCTTAAAATAGCCTTAAGGTTGGAAATAAACCAAGTAGGAAGAATCCCTACCTCTTGAAGCGTAGTAGCATGGGTAGGAAGCCTCCTTAGCCCGAAATCTTTGATTTCCCGAAATCTCCCCCTTTAGATCTTCGATGAAATTCCTCATTTTTAGTATGTGCGCATAGCCCTCGTCAAGGCGATGAACTTTAGTTCTTGTCTCGGCCAATTCGACAAACCGAACTCCATGGGGTCGAAAGAAAGCTTTGAAGTTCTCTTTCCCCCCTCTCTTCCCTTCTCTCACATTTTCTCTAGGAAAAGAAAAATGGGATCTTTTGTCCCAAGCCTCTCACTTAAGTTTAAATTGAGTGGCTCATGTCGTGCCATGTGTCCCGCTACTGTTCGAATCTATTTACGCCACGAAGCTATTTATTTCATCCGTTTAAGTTGAATCGTTTTATATGAACTTTATCAATTTAATTCCCAATTTTCAAGATTTTCTCAAAAATCCCATTTTTTTGTTCACTAAAGCGCCCACATTAGCGAAAGGTGAAAATTCCGATTATCTCGGAATTTGGTAAAATTCGTTTGGGTAACTATCGCGAGACGAATATAATGGTGAAGTCCGTTTTATCATCCAATATCTAGAAAATTTAAGGTTTGTAGCCTATACTATAGCGACAATTTACCATTTTGCCATTTTTTGAAAAAATTCAAATTTACCCGGGTTTTACGAAAAACACCTCATAGGAGGTCAAACATAATGGACCCCTACACCAGGGTGAGGGATCAACTCTAATACCGTTTATAAAAACCCAACTCAACCATGTAGATATTGTTAGCTTTTCACCTATTGGGCCCTCACGACTTTAAAACACGTCTACTAGGTTGAGAGGAACCCGTACTTATATAGTTATAGGATTTTTCTCTCATATTCGATGTGGGATGTGACAAACACACCTCCCCCTTCCCCATGCAGACACAGTGTTCTCATTGTATCCCATGAGATTGTGGGACCAAACGAACAGACAAACAATCTCTAAGGGGCTAAATAAACCCTCATAATAGGGTTGGGAATGGTCGATACCATTTAGTATTGACCCGACCATGTAGATGTTATTAAAACTTTAGGACCATACAAAGGGTCCTCACACGGTTTTAAAGCGCGATCCACTAGGTTGAAGGTTGCTCTTATATAGTGCCAAGAACTTTTTCCCATACCGATATGAGATGTGACAAACAACACCCTGTACCCTTATGCTAGTGCATTCTTGTCATTTCGAATATCGAATAATATAAGAGAAATCTAAACCAAATGATTGAATAATCAATTTAGAATAATCAATTTTAAATTCCGAAATCCCAAATTTCACATAATTCTGAAACATCAACTTAGTTTGAACTAATAGCTAGAAGAACATAATTCATAATCCCCAAGTCAACCTATTTACATAAAAATGTTAAAAGGCAAACATAAGCCAAACAATCAAGACTCACTCTATTGTTACTCATGTTTTTCTACATTCGGGGTACTTGGAAGGGATTTTCAAAAACATAATTTTCAAACGAATATCGTTTAAACATAATTTCTTCGAAATTCAAAAACAGATGATCCTTTAACTCGAAAGAGGCTAGCCTATCAATAGAAACATACGATACTTCAATTCGAAACGGGCTAGCCTATCAAATGGTACCATCAAGTCAGTGACTATTCCATTGACTAGGTTTTCTAATCCTCACAGTCAAACAATGAGGGTCAATGTCTACCTCACTAACTAGGTTCATCCAATCCTTATAGAATTAAATGTTGAAGGTATTGAGTCTATCTCATTTACTAGGTGAACAATTCAAACCATATGATCAAGATACTACTTTCATGAAACCAAATATTAATCATATGGTAAAGCATTTTGCACGAAGTTCAAAATGCATAATCAAAATACTATTATGAATAAACCAAATATTGATCATGTGTCAAAACATTTTCCTATCCCTTCTAGAAAACAACATTTGATAAAAACATTTGAGGATCATGATTCCTTACTTGGTACGGGCTAAACTAAACAAGTTGACTAGGGTTAAGATTCACCTAAACAAATAAAATCCTATTTAAACTTTTCTAAAAATCTATATCTCGTAATAGTAACTTATTCACCTAATTAAGGTTAATTAATTAATTAATTATTTTTTTGCAAACATATATATACATTTTTTTCATTCATTATCCCTAATATAATTTTTTTTTATTTCCTTACATCAATTATTATGAATATATAATTATTCTGCGAACCTAATCTAATTAACCCAACCAACATAAAATCAACTTAAGGTTAACCTGAGCTTAACTCGAGTTTCATAATTTCAGTTCAAGTTGAGCTTGGGTTGAGCACATCGGGTTGGGTTGTATCTGAGTTCATGTATTTTATGTTTGGGTTTAGCTTGAGTTAACTCTTAACCCACCCGACTCGCGACTTGCGGCCTAGATATAGATGACATATATGAAAAATAAGTTACATTGATAAATATATCCTACCTTGAGGGGTGGCGCTGCCAGAGACTTTTTATGATTCTTACATATCGCCAATTATATTTTTAATTATATATGAATATGGTAATAATAAGTATTAGAGGCGTGAATGCGTGTATATAAAATGTCTGCGCCTATGTGAGCAAGTGCACGCTTCGCCTCAAATAATATAGTGTAAGAAGTAAGAGTATCGTCCTACGATGATTAGCTATTAACTACCGATTCTAGTTTAGCTTAGACTCTATTTGGATGATGGAAAATATGTGAAAGACTCAAATTAACTAAGCTAGCATGCAATTTCCTAAACTACAATGACTCAAGACTAAAATCCTTACGACATAGATTTCACCAACACAATCTTATATGAACCTCCTAACTCAATTAATCAATATTCATTTCATTACGTTGATGGTGATTTCACTAATGCAATTGTGAATCTCTCTTAATAACTCAAAACCTACCCCTAGGATTTAGGTATTTTGCATCTCTACTCAACCTCAAAACCCTAGGAATGCAATACACTCAAGAAACCCCAATACCACACCTAATATCACTTATATCTCTATCTCATGATAATTGGATGACATTTCATCCATGGTTTAATTCAATCTTCACTTCTTAGATCTTGAATCGAACCACAAATCATGTAAATATTGGCCAAATACCCATAAGAAATAAGAACAAATAGAAATACTCATCATAGATATGAAATAGGTCATTAATCAATGGAGATTAGGAGAATTCATACATTAGTCTTGGAAATTTGCACCTAAGCCCTAAGAAAACTAACTAAAACATGATTGGAAGGAATTACAACGAGTGAAAGAGAGAAAAACATAGATAAGGGAGATAATAAATAGGTGGAGTAGAAAGCCCCTTCATCATCCTTCCATCTTTTCTTCTTCTTCCTCTTTAAGAAACCTTCTCTCTTCGAAACCGATACCACCCAGTTTAATTCCTAGATTGTGTTCTCTTTTTTAGGCCTCTCGAGAATAGGCTAAAAATGGACTCAAACTGGCGTTGGACCACAAGTCGTCGCATGGTTGCGACCATAAATGCCTGCTTCGTAGTCCGCGACCATCTTTGCATGTACTGAATCATAGTGGTTTTTGAGTGGTTTGTGGTTGCGACCGTGGATTTCTACGGTCGCGACCATAAATTTCTGATTGGGACCATAAATTTCGATTACAGGCACCATAAATTTCCTACCAGTCAAGACCATAGATTGCAACTTGCATAACTTCTTCGTTCCTAGTTCAAATTGCTTGATTCTTGTCTTGTTTTCTTCCATTTCTCTCAAGGGATGACCTACACAAAAAAGATAAGCATTTAGAACATTAGAACACTTATTTATAACTAAAAACTACAAAAATAACATAAAAACATAGGGATGAAATGAGTATATTCAATACTCATCAATAAGTATGGAAAAAAAATAAAATAAATTAGAAGAGACAACTTTAGGTCAAAGAGAATATAAATGAGACATTTTTCATGGACATAGTCTTTTTCACTAAGATCTCGTGTGACACTTAAACAGCTCGCACCTTGAATGTGTTGGGTTACGGGCAGAATATCCAATCTGATTGGAACATAAAAGCAACGGAATTTAAAAAATTTTATCCCTTAACCCACCAAGGATCACATGCGTTTCATAAAAACCGGAAGGAAGATATGAAACTTACCTCTTGTAGATCAATTCGTCAAGCCTTCAAAGTTTGCGTCTTGGTTTATTCGGATCTTCAAAGGTGCGGCCTTTTTGAAAAGCGACCACACTCTACAAGTATCCACACACGAACAACTAATGAACGATCGTGTTGAATGTTAGTTCAGGTTCGTCTTCTCAAAACGAAATTAGGGTTTTTCTTTTCTTTCTCTTTGTTTTGGTTGTTCTCAGAGTAAAAGACGACTATAACAAAATATATATGTCTCACATATATCTATATATAAGTGCAACTAGGGTTTTTTGGTCAAAAGCAATTTTTAAATAATATGATTTAAATTCAAATCATGCTCGGATAAGAAGCGAATTTATATTATTATATATTTAACCATAACCGTAACCATAACCGTTATGTAATAAACGAATTTATTACAGAAAACCATAACCGTTATGTAATAAACGAATTTATTACAGAGAGTGAAAAACCATAACCGTTATTATTTGTTCTTAATGTGCGACCATGGGATTCCGATTAACATTGGTAGTAGGCACAAATCACATTTGATCCTACAAGTCATAAGTGGCCTCTATCAAGACATTATGACTACCAAGTTAAATGAAAAGCTCATGATCAGAGACAACCTTAATATAATAATGACATAATCCTTTTTGTCTCATGATATCTTGATAGAATATAAGGCATGGACAAAGTCGACCTTATATCGTTCTATCTTTGATTACTGAAACCCAATTAGGTGACTAAACAAATGGCAGTGATCTCCATCCAATTCATTTGAGCACGACCATGCATTTCTCGAGTCTCGATTGTCGGGGGGGACCTAGAGATATCTCTCTTATAATAAGAGGGACAATTCCATCTTAATCGCTCATATCTCCTTTACATAATTCTTATTATGTTCAAGGTATAACCTTTATAGTCATCCGATTAAAGACAACGTTTGATTATATCAAAAACACAATATTCCTTATGTTGAGAACTATAGCGATCTTAGGTCAAAGTTTAATGACACCCAACTATTAGAGATTAACTTATGACTTTGATCCATGTATTAATCTCGAAAGACCAGATTACTGTCGATATTTGTTCTCAACAAATATAGATATAAATTTGATTTGTATATCATACATATTCATCCCCATGAATATCAATCAAACTTTATACTAATCTTAATTCATTGTTATTCCCATAACAATAACGATTAGGGACATTTAGAATAATTAATAATATTATTCAAGGACATTATATATAATAAACAAGCAAATCATCATAATAATAAATTCTCATAAATAGTCAAAATACCATGTCCATACAATAGGCCTAGAGCACTATTACTAACAGAATGTTGCTAAGTCAACCTTCTCGTTGCTAGCTTGCTATGCTAAGCCTTACCCATGACTTGGATGCTTAGGACACAAGAGAACACCTTGAAGGAATGTACACTTATTGATAGAAGAACTCTTTACAATGCTTTGGAAGCTCTCAATTCTTGGTTGGTTGGGTAGGGTCTTGGCCAAATGAGGGTCTCCTCTATTTATAGGCACCCTAGAAATTCTCTAGAACCTTGATTGGTGATAGGCGCGAATGCGTGTATATAAAATAGTACGCCGATGTGCGCAAGTGCACGCGTTGCCTTAAGTAATATAGTGTGTAAAAAGTAAGAGTGTCGATCCCACGAGGAAAAGGGTTACTAAGTACTAAAATTAGGTAAATCCTAACTTTATTTGGACGATGGATAGAAGGTGGAAACACTAAATACCTAAAATCCTAATCTATTATGCAAAGATGCAAATAAAATAGGAAAATCCTAGGGTTTAGATTTCATTTGATTAATCATAACTCTGATGTAGACCAATTTATTCCCAATTAATATTCTAATCACCTATTAATGGTAAGCCTCACTATTGCCAATGTGAATCTCTTTTGATAACCCACAATCTACTCATAGGGTTTAGGTATTTTGCATCTCTACTCAACCCCAAAACCCGAAAAGCGCAATAAACCCAAGAAACCTCTATTACCACACAAAACCTATGGATATCTCTTGTCTATGGTGAATTTGATGTTCTAATCATGGTCTAATTCAACTCTCACTTCTCAAATCTCGAATTGAACCACAAAACATGCCAATGGTAGCTAACCATCCATACGCATTAAGAACAGGATAGAACAATTAATAGAAAAATGCCTCAAATATCAATTAGAATATAAACCCATGTTCAAATACATAAATTTGAATCAAACTACATCTAAAACCCTAGAAAATAAAATCAAAACATGAGTTGAAGATATACAACCAAAGAAGAACCATAAATTCATCCATAAACCCTAGGGACTTATTCCTCGACCCTTTAGTTAGAGGTCCTCCCTAAAAGTTTGAACCCTCAAAACCTCGAAATAAGAGCTTATATATTAGTTTGGGAAATGGGCTTAAAAAAATGGGTCGAGAATGGCCGCTTTCAAAATTGGGCGCGATGTTGTAGCATGTCGGTGCTTGATGGTCCAGATATTCAATGGATGTCGCAACATGTAATTCCAATGTCGCTGCATGTCAGTGCTTGATGGCTAGATATTGATAGTGTGTCATGACATGTAATTCCCGATACCGCGACATATTAGTGTTGATAAACATTCTTTTACGCTTCAATGTCGTGGCATGCCCTATTCAACTGCACTTTTCCTTTTCTTTGTTGGTTTCTTGCTCCATTTTTTATCCGATTCAGCTCATATGCATCCAATGGTTGACCTAATCATAAAAATGAACATTTAGAGCATTATGACACTTATTTATTATAAAAATAACACACAAAACATAGGGATAAAATGAGTATAAAATATACTCACCAATTGGTTCCTTATAAATCATGAGAGTTATAGAACAATCTACCATGTACAAGTATATACAAAACTATTATGGAAGACTTTAGATCACTTTCCCACATTTTATAGTCTTCCACATCCTTCCACATCCTTTCACACCCTTCCACATCTTTCCATATCCTTCTACACCCTTCCACATCCTTCCACATATATGTGGACATCTCCAGCATCTTCTACACTTGTGTGAACTTCTCCGGGGTCTTCTAGAACCTTCCACAAACTTCTAGTCAAAGAAGTCTCCACAAGTCTCTAGAATGTTCCCTCATCTTATAAATGACCTAAAGGGGCTCACTTGTACCTATGGAGGGATTCTTCCCTTATGATGGTGGGGCCTAGAGAATGAGCCTATGACACTCTCCCTGGCCTATGTCATCAACGACCCTATCGATACCTTGGTCTTGAACCACCGGTTCCAATCCACGATCTTGCTGTTGCATTCTCGTGCTCGGCTAGCCTTCCACGAGCAAAGTACTCTCGCGCAGAGGACCTTATGTCTCTTAGTGACCTGCTCAGCTAGGATAGTCTCTAACTCCTTTACTGGCGAGCTTCAGCCTATTGATGGTGCCCATCTTTTCGAGGTCTAGAGTGTCTTTCCCTCTTCTTGCAAACTAACTTTTCCTTGGATTCTATCCCCGTGTGGGCTAGTTATGTCACGCCCTCGTACCCGACTCGGCTCTGAGGCCGAACCAGATCCGAGGACGCAGACTAGTGTTACTAATAGGCCGAAAGCGTGGTGTGTTAAATGTAATACCTTCATATTAGCAAGTGCAGCGTCGCCTCAAAAATGTCTGATGTACTGAGTCACGAATATCGATCCACGGGAGAAGCGCGCGTTAGGCTACTAAGTTTGAATATTATACGGACGTAAGCTTTGAGTGACAAATTAACTAATGTGTGAGGTCGCTAAACTAATTATCTTAGTAAATAACTGTGTTGTGGAGACTAGGGCTTTGTCTCCCCCTGCCACTTTTGATGGATTACTACCTAGAGAAATTACTATTTAGTCTATTCGCAACTCCTTGATGGCGAGGTGATTGTACCTACGAGATACCCTCTCTCGAGGTGTATCCTTTATCTCGCTAAGCGAGGAGTTGGCGTATCTACCCCAACCCAATGCTCCGAAACGCTTAAATGTTCTAACCTTAATTGCCACCCTCAGAATCGGGATATCTCTATTTACCGAATTTACCGAGGGTCGCTCTATTCAGATCCCTGGGCATTCTCATCTCTCGATCTCGGATACCTAGTAAAATCATGCCAATGTTGGCCAGACATCACATGTATATAAATAACAGATATAGAGCAGATACTAATAAGTCATAAATATTAAATAATATAAAATCAAAATCTTAATCATCTTGTCGTGGCCAGGTTCAACAAAACCTAGATGTGAATCTAGAACATATTGAACTTGATTGCATGACAATCACAGTCAAGTTTTGGAAGGAGAAGGCATACAAACGATCTCTTCTGGTCATGGTCCGCTGTTTTCATAGTCAGGTAACACAAATATCAGTTTAATCCATGGACTTTGGATCCTTTGGCTTTAATGATGTAGAGATAGTTAAACAGGCGTTGGCGTTAGGGCGTGTGGCGTTCTTTCATGTTTTTCTCTTCTTTGTAATGGTCTCAAGTGCCATTCACACCACTATTCACACAAAATGCAAGAATCAGATATCGGGCTATAAAATGCATATTTAACTGTAAAATAAAGCTAAAACCATAAAACAGAAGTGGGTATGGCATGAGTGTATTAGGCACTCATCACACCCCAAACTTAGCTTCTTACTTGTCCACCCCAAGCAAGCCCCGGCTCCCTAAATGGGACACACAACCTATGCTATAACACTAGGATTGCTTGATGCACATACTTGACCAGACGAAGGATCAAAATAGACCGACTCACAAATCTTACCTTTTTGTTCGAATTTGAGGGGGATCGAAATGGGAGTGTTCGACTTTCGAAGAAAAATTCGTTTAACTCGGTGCGGAGTTGAATGACACCTCGACCTCAGGGCATTCAATAGCCTTTCCCGAGGACCCTATGTGCATTGAATAAATGATCTCTAAGCGTCATCCACTGGTTCCGTACCCCTAAACTTGAGTTTAACTCACTAGTTGGGAGAATCCTAACTCTTTGAAGGATGGAGCATACTGGTTTGTGGTCAATAAACATACCTACGCATGAAAGAAAAACTAGTGCCATTAAGTTGATGCTAAGTGTTCATGTAGCGGGGGATTGGTTGAGCTGACTCCCACTAGTTATTGGGGCACCGAGCATTCAGTTCCCAGCAGGCGCCACCCGAACACTCAACTAAACCCCTGGGGCCTAAGGTACATTGAGGAACTTCATCTTTTGTCCACAATAGCAGGCGATAAAGTCAATAGCTCCGCCGATTGGCTGGGGCATTAGGCTTTGAAAGGCCTCCAATTTGTGCAGGATTCAAGTTAGAAGATCCACTTATTACGTTTCATATGTTTTACTTTTTTTTTTTTTTTGAACTTAGGGCTCGAAGGCAATCCTCTTTTATTTACGGTGTCCCATCACTTTGGTGTTTAGAGACTCCCAGAGTTTGTTAAACCTTAGTAGTCGGGCTCGGTGCCTAGGCATACCCTAGAGGTCATCTGTGTGTGAGTGTGATAGGCTCGTTGAGAATTGGGTTCTTGAATATCCCGGAGGTGATTCACTTTGCCTCCCACACCTATTAAGCCTGGGATTCTCATCCCTTACATGAATCCTTTACGGAATTATACTATGTTTGCCCTTGATTGTGTGGACTTTCGGTCAAAAGAGATCCTTGACTCTCAAGCATGGCATCATGCACACACTACCTAAACACTCTCAACGTCAACATATCCTAATACCAGGGACTCCCAGTGACTAGAAACAACAAAACAGAGAAATGACCTATCAGAAAAAAAAAAAAACTAAACACAAAAAGCATACACTAACACAAACAAACATAAATTAAACACAGGACTTGGCATACTAAAATAATTAAAACAAACCTAACCTAAACTAAAAAGGAACATGAAAATAAAAATAATCTCATCACTAAAATATGCCAACCTAACAAAACCCGATCACCCCCCCCCCCCCAAAACAGATGTGTCCAGCGGTCCCCAATCGCTAGAAAAAGAACAATAGAGAGCGAAGGAAACTTCCCGTGATTGGTCGTGCTCAACAAGGGGCGCGCGACAATGGCCGGTGGAGGGCGAAGCCGCGCGAGCCGACTCCGGAGGGACCGTTGATTCGAGAATGGTCAGCTCGGGTTGGGCCTGTGACGCACGCATGTCAAATCGAGGGCCTCCATATCCCCGGGTAACGCAGGACTCTGTTCCCGGGTCTCATCCCGTGAAGCATCAAGCGGTCGCGAGGGTGAGCACCGGGTCCCCAGGCCGTGGTCAGGACCAGACGGGCCTCCTCCGAGGCCTGGGCCGTGGTGGAGGTGGGTGAGTGGAGATCCGCCCACTCAAAGACCCCTGATCGCCTCGAGTCTAGCGAGCCCGATACTCGTGGAAACTCCATCCTCACGTCCGAGGGTTCATTACCCGAGCTGTACATTGCCCCTGTGCTTGTGGTACACCCTAGCTTGTCACGCCGACCATTATAGCTTTAATAGGGTGTATCCACGCCTCATTGTCCTCTAAGGGCACCCTGCAACCGCCAGATAGGCCAGATATGAGAAAGTGCGGTGCCTCAGTTCATTCGTCCTGGTTATGGAGGATGGCATCCTCGATAACCTGCCCAACATCGAAGGGTATGTCCTGGATGATGGCGTAGTTGATTAGGGCACGCTTGGCAGTCACCTTACACACGTTTGTCGTCGGAATGAGACGCGACGTGATGAAGTGATGCCATACCTTAGGAATATAGGCCAAATGTTTGGCCTTGAAGTGCACGGTGTGCCCTTCGCTATTGAGCTTCCACTCACCCCGCCCGTTGGTCAGAACCCAAGGATCTCGTGGTAGTCGGCCGCCATAGAGCGATCAAAAGGCCTCGTGGACCGGGTCAAGATTATAAAATTGGTTGATGGGATCACACGGCGACACAACCCCACCCTTCCCAAGGGCGGCTGCGGCCGGCCACTCCATAGAAATCCTCGCTACCTTTTAATGACAAGAAATCTCGTAGTTTAAGCCGTATTGTTTCGCAATTTATGTAATTTTTCTTTTATTTATACTTAGATTTGGTAAAATTCAGCAATGAAACTTCTACTGAAGATGACGGTCGCACATATTCAATTCCAAACTCGTATACATCAAATTTACTTAAATCCATATATCCAAACATGGCAATCAAAGATACAAACATATTCTTACAATACTAAACTATGTACATACATATGTTCCATTACATATTCAAAGTGTTTCTCATTGTAACATTATTCTTAATCTACGACTAGATAATGTCGCATATTCCTATCGCTCCTGCCTTGCGCACTGCACTCGAAAATAGTTTTTAAATAGAAAATAATGAGCTAAACGAGCTGAGTGTATGCTTTATAAAGGTTTTGCTTTTCCTAAAACACTTCAAAACTCAGAAACTTTCTTTACAATATTTTCCGTAGCTTTACTCGCTGCTTGCTTTAAAAGTTTCTAAAACTTTTCTTTGCTTGGTTGCTTTTGTACTTGCTTGCTTTGTTTTGCTTTTCTTTAAAAGCTTTTAAAAACTCTTATTGCTTGCTTGCTTAGAAGGTTTATAAAACTTCTCAAGATTTCTTTTGATTGTTTACTTTATCTTGCTTGAAAAGTCTTTTAAAACCTTTCACAAATTCCGCTTTAAAAAGTTTCTCAAAACTTTTCATAAATACGGAGCCCGGCTCAACCGCATGCTTTGAAAATAAAACCCACGGAGTTTATCAACCGATCGCGCTTTGAAATCTAAACGAGCCCGGCTCAACCGCTTGCTTTAAAATCCTCCGAAAGCCTAGAAGGACGGAACCAATGGTTGATTTTTTCTCAAAATTGTATATCATGCTTGTAAAACATCAACCACTGAGGCCTATTTGCTTGCTATACCTTAGTGAACACGGAACTCGTGCTCAACCGTGCTCTGGAAGGACCTTGTCCGCATCACCTTTTCCTCCGTGAATATGGTGGAATCACCTCGTGTCGCCATCACCATACTTGGTTAGAGCTCATAACCTTATACACCCGTGACGCAAGCACGGTCTCCTTTAAATGCATGATGTATGTCCAAGTTTGCCGACACTGTGCAAAACTACAATGCATGTATGAAATCCTAACACCACCGCACGCATTTTAATACCTTCGACCGGCTGCTTGCTTAGAACTAGGAAGGCCTGATTTTCACAAACATTCTCGCTGCTTGCTTGCTCTTTGTAAAATGGTTTTACACTTTGAAACCATTTACTTGCTTGCTTGCTTGAAAAATGATTTAATTATTCAAAACCATTTGCTTACTTGCTTGCTTGAAAAATGGTTTAATTATTCAAAACCATTTGCTTACTTGCTTGCTTGCTTGAAAAATGGTTTAATTATTCAAAAACAATTTACTTGCTTGCTTAAAAATTGGTTTTACAATTTAAAACCGATACTTCTTGCTTTTCAAAATGGTTTAACTCAAACCATTTGCTTCGCTTTTTAACTCATTGTTTGGGCTTCTTGAAAATGGTTTGCATTCAAAACCATGAAATACCAAACAAATGTAATAATAATAATAATAATACACTAGGTATTTGGAAAATGAGTTTAGAAGACTCACCTCTTTGTTTGCTAAACTGAGAGAGCACAAATTATTACCTTTTCCCGCCTCATTTCTTTAACTCACAACTCAAACGACACGACGCACATATTAATCGTGATAACTTAACGTACTTCCTGTGACCTAGTCACACTCTTTTATACTCTTTTTAAAGCTAAGGTTTGGCACTTATTCCAACTGAATCACTCAATTCGGCACCAAAATTCCTGCTACGTCCAAACAACCCTGACCACTCTATGTCCAAAGCCGGAATCGAATTTTTCGCACATGGCCCCACTTTGAGTGAATTTTGTGCCACTTAAGTTCCGAATTTGACGATGCCTATTTTTAGTTCGCTTTCCTTGAAGTCTATTTTAATTTGGCCACTTGAATCACCCAAATCAGATAAGAATGAGCGTTGAGGCCAAACACAAAAACTCGGGTCGAATCGGGAAAGTTAGGAGGTGTACCTAAGACAACCCTAATGTGTACCGGCACATTCTTATTCAGGGGCGCACCGCACACTACTGCTCATGCACCTACACCTTCCATATTTTGCCCGTATTTTGTTATTTTTCCCACTTTGATGCCAATTCACTTCCATACAACTTCTATACTATAACAATTTCAAAACCAACTTGAATTCATCTAAAAACAACTCCACAACATTTGAATTGGTGCTTGAACTCAAAACACAAAACCTTAGGTGAAAATCCAAGAACACTACCTAAGGTCCACCAATTCTTATAAAACTACACAATTTGATGATTCCATGTTTCTTACATCAATTGGGGTTTTACTCTCATAACTCCCACCAATTCAAAGGTTTATGTGATGTTTCCTCACAACCCTAGACCAAAGGAGCATCAAACTCATACCAAAAAGTCCTAGAATCAACACACTTGATTCTAAGATAACAACATACTCTGATTTTTGGCTTCGCTCCTCCTTCTTCTCTCTTCTCCTCCCTTCTTCCTTCTCTTGGCTCTCTTCCTTCCTCCTTCACTGGGTTTGCTAGGGGCAAACTTTTGAGACCAAATGAATTTTTGCTTATTTTCCTATTATTATATTTTAACATTTCTTTTAATTGCAAATAGCCCTCAACACTTTAATTTTGCAATTGCAACTTATTTAATTTGTACTATGGCCCATCTCTACTTGATTATGATTTCCATACCCTTTTTCTTAATGACCATTGTACCCTTGGTTTAATACCACAAATTCCAGGTTCCATAAACTTTCATTTCCTACTTTAGTCTCCAAAATACTACAGTGTGACACTTGGTACTCTTATACACCCCTACAAGACGTGCATCGTACACTCTTCCTGGGACGGGGTGTTACATAGTTCAATACCAACACTCAACACACCCGGACCTTTTTCACGACATGGGAGGCGAGGTCAAGGAATTCCGCACCACACTCGTCACCGACCGAGGTGGTTTGCATAGTGCTCACCATCCTTATCCACACAATGGTCTCATGAAGAAGTCACGGGGTGGTGGAAGCCCTTTCTTTGATGAAGGACTTATTCTTACAAATGGTGCCAACCTATCGCACCTTCATTGATTAAATTTAGAGGTCGAAATTTAGCCCGTCCTCACCGGGCCCAACCCCGTTTAGCTGTTAACTTTGCCGCTACTTCCGACATAGAGGGGTGGGTCTAGACCTGCAAGCACCAAGGGGTGCATCGGGGCCGAATGGCACAGAGGAGGCAACTCCTAGGTGACCTGGACAAATAATTGAGCACCTAGGGTGCACAAGGGAACATACAGAATGGTGTCGTGAGATCACATGACCTTAGGTGCACCTAATGGGCTCAAGAGGCTCTAACCAGGCCTAATCAAACGCACGGCGTCGGCCCACAAAAATGGCCGAACCTACCAGTATCGATAGAGTAGGGGTTGGGGCACCACCGAGTCAGGATAGAGCGCCAGACGCGGATCGAGGATCGCGTGGGAGGCCAAGATCGGTGGTAGAGGTAACAAGGTGGTCGGAGGCTGCAACAATGGAGATGCGGGAGGGTTCCGGCAGGGCTGGGCATGGGTAGGACAAAAATATGGAGGGCTTCTGGTCAATAAACAAGGGCAACGTCGCGACGTTCGGGTTCAACATCGTGACGTTCCCGAGGGTGGAGTTGCCAACGTCGTGATGTTGAGATCCAATGTCACGACGTTCCAGAGATGCTATAAACGCCGCTGACGCTCCAGCGAAAGCGGTGAAACCGACGCTATGTATGTCGAGATCCAACGTCATGACGCTCCGTAGGTGTAGCGCTACTCAACGCCACGACCGACCGAGGCTTGGTTTTTCATGAGCCCAAAGTAACGTCATCGACGTGACATCGTCACGTTAAGGATCCAATCGTTGCGACGCGGATTGCAGAAGGACAAAATGAAAATTTCAATAATTTTCTAGCTCAGAAAACCCCGAATGCAATTTCGACCCTTCGCACTTCGAAATGATCTTCTCGAGGGTCCTCCGCGCTCATCGGGCCGCATCGACCCGAAACGCATAACCAAAAGAGAATCCCGACACGAAGGAGACATAAACCAAACCAAAATTAAAACAAACAATAAAAATTAAACTATGGAGAAATTTTCAAGAGAAGCTCAAGGTTTCCTCAAGAAGCGCTTGCTTAATGTCAAGTACTGACGGCCCCGAATCCAATGTGCTCGAACCCGGGCTATATGACTTCTTACGTACTTTTCCGTGTGCTTAGTGGAATGGTCTCGCTTATTCGCATAGAACCGCCTCAAAGTACGGCTTCAACTGCTGGGTGTTCACTTTGAATGTTCCTTTCTTTGGATGCTTAACTTCCGCCCCTCTATGTGAAAAAACTTGGGTCACAATGAATGGTCCCGACCATCTTGACTTTAATTTCCCGGGAAAAAGTTTGTGTTGCCTCGCCTCAAATTCTTTCATGGCGATATGTTTATCGTGCCAGGCTTTTGTCTTTTCCTTGTATATGTGAGCATTCTCATGTCTCACATGAATTCATTCATTCCACTGAAGGAAGATCCGCCTTGGCAATGTATTGTCCATGTTCAGTCGAGTTGCCCAAAGAGGGCTCGATGCTCCAATTCCACCTACAGTGGCATATTTTCCCATAAACAATTAAATGGTGACATACCTAATCTGCTTTAAATGCAGTCAGATGCCCAAAGTGCATCCCTCAATCTTTCGACCACCCTCGGGAGCTTGACTGCTTTCTCCAAATGGACTTTATTTCTCGATTCGATACCTACGCTTGCCCATTTGTCTCGTGGTGGTATGCGAGGATGTGTAATGTCGCACCTATACTGGTGCAAGACTACAATCATCTATTGCAGAAATGGGTACCGTTATTCGTAATCGCGTCGATGCCGAACCTTGAGAATATGCATGCCATGCAGGCGGGTCATAAGAACCGGGCCACTCACCCTAGCATCATTAGTGCGGGTCGGTATTGCTTCAACCCACTTAGAGACATAATCTACTGCCAGCAAGATGTACAGGTTATTAAAAGAAGGGGGAAATGGACCCATGAACCATCCTTACAAATCAAACAATTTACCTGCACTAGGTGTATTGGTACTGGTCTTTCTAGAATGCCCCCATTCAGCCGGGCATTTGTCGCAAGTGGATACTTAACCGATGAGCATCCTGAATAAGCTAGGCCGCAGAAGCATGATTGAAGTACTCGCTGCTATTCTTCTGTCAAATGCTCCCACATGGCAAAGTGTGGGTGGTTCATAACATCGCTCCATTTCATCTTCTGGCACACATCTCCTCGATCACTGGTCGCACAATGTTTGCATGTATCAGGTTCCTCCCATTAGTAGTGCTTCTTCTGCGTGCGAAGAACCTCTTTTTCGTTGATAGCTAAATTGAGGATCACCTTTGGCCACCAAATAATTCACGAGTCTATGAAACCATGGAACCGCCCTTTGTCTTCTTCAATAGCTAAGAGCCGCCATCGAGGAAGTCGCTGTTCATACATGACCTCATCACTTGCCCATTCTAACCGTGATAGATGATCTGCAACTAGGTTCTCCGTTCCCTTCTTGTTTTAATCTCTAAATCGAAGGAATCCATCCATTTTACATACTCCTCGACCTCTTCTCATAGATTCTCTGAATCACTCTATACCAGGCTAGCCTCCAAAGGATCAGTGGGACCACCTTGGCTAGACACTATATGTAACGCCCCAAAAATAACCTAAATTTTTTTTAATTATTTTATTTATATTCGGGTATAAATTGAGCCAAACTTGGGTATTTCCAGAAATTATTAAATGAATATTGATTGTTATTTGATAAGTGATTTAAAAGAATGAACCCTAAATTTACCTAAGTGTCAAGGCAATCCGAAATTGTAAAATGAGGACCTAAGGGTCAAAAGTAGAATGAGTTTTCAATGCCAAAGGGAATTAAATGTTAAATGATAGAACCCGGGAGATTTACCCAAGTGAAAAAGGGCAAAATAGGAATTTTACAAAATCAGGACCTAAGAGTCATAAGTAATAAAGAATAAATGTTTAATTAGACACTGGAAGTGATAAAAATAAAGGGACTTAAGTCAAAAATGGATTAAAAGACCAAAATGAATTGGACAAACAAGGCCTTATGGGATTAAGTGACTTAAGTCACATTTGAGCATAGAAGAGCACATTTGTGCATTTTAACAAAACCGTATTTGAGAGCTTGGGAGAGGGGAAAACTAGGGCTTTAGAGAGAAGAAGAGAAATTGATGAGAATCTCTTCAAGTTTGCTCAAGTTCTAGCAAGGAAGGAGAAGAAAGGAGCTAAGGCTTGGAGAACAAGTGATTCAAGGTAAGAACACAAACCCTAGAATTTTCTTTAATGATGTTTGAGTTGGGAAAAACCCAAATCATCTATGATTTGCTTGTGATCGTTTAGATGATATTGGGGATGTTATTAGGAGTGATTGACATGATTTATTTTGAGTTTTGAGGTATTTTGGAAGAACATCACGAAGAGGAAATTATGGTGTTTCAAAGGAGATGCTGTCAAAAATTTTCCAAACCCATGTTTTTGTTTTGGCCATAACTTGGTCATTTCTTATCCTAATTGAGTGATTAAATTCATATACACTAGAATTATAGTAGAAACAAACTCCCTGAAGTAAGGGTCCATTCCTAAATCTGGGACTCAATTGGACCCAGAAATCTGCTGAAGTGATGCTCTGTTTCGGATAAAATTTCTGGTTCAGTTCTGAAACAGTTGTGTTTTGGAGTAGTTTTGGTACTTAGGCCATAAGTCGAGTTTCACTCATCCTAACTGAGTGATTCAAATTCTAGGTAACCAGACTTCTAGGAGAATAATTTACTTGAAGGAAGGGTATACAAATTGTAACCCTAAAGTCTCAGAAATCCTTCCAAAGGGGAGCTATGTGCAAGAAAATCTGCTTCTGTTTTGCAATTAGAGTAGTCTGAATGTAAAATTCCATAACTTGAGTTTTTGTAATCCAAATCGATGATTCCAATCGAGAGGAAACCTAAGAACCATAGCTGGAAATGAGTAGAAGTAACAATTACCAATTTATGAATTTAAGACCCCTTAAATCGAGAATAATAGTAGGTAACCAAGTGAGTTGGGCATACCGACCAATTTGACATTAAAATGTCGTAACTTGAGTTTGGATGATCCAAATGAGATGATTCCAATTCCTAATGAAAATAGACTCAAATAGATATCATTTTGTTGGAAGCTGAAGCATTGAGCAAAATGTGGCCTATGTATCCCAGAAAATTTTGCAAGTGAAGATGTATTGGGTAGACACCAACCCCAACCAAGAATCCTAGAATGCACAACTAATATTTTTTTTTCTCTTTGGTAGTTCTTTGATTATGACATATGTGTGATGAATTAGGGGCTAATGAGGAGAAAAACCTGAATTGAGGTCGATATTTCCAAGGACAGGAATTGAAGGACAAAAATCTTTTGGTTTGTTCTATCTACTTCTATTCCTCGTTTCAAGTTTTTGCATGTTTGTTCTATATTTCCTATTCTCGTTTCAATATTTGAAAGGCTTGTTCTAAATGCATAAGAAAAGCATATTGAATTGTTTTGAATGATTTGAAGGAATTGATTATAAAATGTTTGCATATGAAAACTGTATGACTATTGAAAGTTAACTATTTATACAAATGTACATATTGTATTGTACTTTGCTATAAAAGATTTGAACGCCCTTAATAGAATGTTAACCATTTAGTTCATATTAAGGATAGATTGGTATACCAATAAGGGTCAAATTAGTAGTACTGCGAATGATTGTATTGATGTGTCACTCCGATCAGCAGCCCAGCGGGACCATATCGGTAGTGTTCACTATTTGATTGTTATAACTACCAGCAGCCCAAATGGGACCGCATCGTATTATAAAACCGCTTTATACCGCCTACAACCCCAATGCGGACCGTGGGCCGGCGCAATTTCACATCCTCGATATCAAGACATAGGTTAAATCATATGGGCATAATCAATTGATTTGCATAACTGAATGATTTGCATAACTGAATTGATTTGCATAACTGAATTGAATTGCATAACTAAATTGAATTTGTGATTATATTTGAATTGATTTGAGATTGTGAAATATTGAATATGAAAGTGTATTTTTGGGATGATCAATGAACTGCAGAATCGATCAGAGTATATAACAAGTATATGTATTGTATTTACATTGATCATCTATAAAGGTTTGAAAGTTTTGAATTGTTAAATTGCATGATTTATTTTAATTGAAACTGAAGAATAGATTTGTATAGAACCACTAAGCATGAAAATGCTTAGCGTATTGTTTTACCAATGCGCAGGTATCGAGTGATAGATAGTGAACGAAAGCGGACCCAAGATCGAGGAGCGTTGAGTCATAAAGAAGGAAATTTTGGAGTATGCTCCAACATGTGCATTAATTCCATGTTTTCATTCAAATATTGATATTTTGTAAATACAATTTGAACTCTAAACATCTATTTTTGTAAATCATTTTGAAAAGGCTTGAATGTCTTCATGGTAAATGTATTTTGTTAAATGTAAATGTTTATGGGTTTGCCCAAATTTAGAAATCGCTTCCGCAAAGATTGGATTTTGAATGATTGAGTGATAACAGGGCATCTAAGACTCGGTTCAGATCCGCCAAAATGGGTCGGGCTGGGAAAGGGGTCCCACACTATAGCCTCTACGGTCTCTGTCATGAAGCATGTATCACTCTCTGCCGGGTGTCTCACAGCTTCGAACACGTTAAACTTGACTTCATCTTCCTGCACCCTCAATTTCAACTCTCCCCTCTGAACGTCAATCATTGCCCTGCCAATTGCGAGAAATGGTCTACCCAAGATTATGGGTATTTCTTTATCTTCTTCCATATCTAATACAATGAAATCTGCTGGGAAGATGAATCGTCAACCTTGGCTAAGACATCTTCTATCACCCCTCTTGGATGCTTTAAGGACCTGTCTACTAACTGGAGTGTGACTGTAGTTGGACGAGCTTCACCTAACCCCAAACGTCTAAATATGGATAGGGGCATGAGATTAATACTGGCTCCCAAATCACACAAAGTTCTCTCAAAGATAGCGTTCCCGATGGTGTAAGGGATAGTGAACCGTCAGTCTTTTAGCTTTCATTGCAGCCTTTCCTCTCGAAGGATGGCACTACATTCTCGCTTAGGTTAACTGCTTCAAATATGCCAATTTTCTCTTCCGTGACAAGATGTCCTTCATACCTGATATAACTTCGGGCATTTGCTCTGCAGCACAAGAAACGGAATGTCGATATGCGCTTGAATACTTCCATAAACTCGTGAATTGTTTATCCAAATTTTTATGCTTTTAGACGCCGGGATACGGAATTGGGCTACGGTCGCGGGCAACTTTGCTCCAGCTTTCTTCCCACAAACTTTTTCTCAATGCTCTCTCGTATATCATTCCTCGACCGGTCCGATGACTTTCGCTCTTACCTCCTTGTCGGGCCGCCTTTGTATTGCCAATTCTCTACCACTTCACGAGACCGCTTACATGTTCATTCCCCTGTCTCGTGTTCACTTCGAAGTCAGCTTCGTATGAACCCGCTGCCTTTCCTGTCAATGGGGACGCTATTCGCCTATTTCCAGAATTTCTAAATTTCTCAACTGCGTTGCTTGATTGTTCAATTGAGTGGTCTGGTGTTGCATATTCGCCTTTGTCTCATTCATAAAGGCGGTATGCGAGGTGAGCATTTGCGCAAGGGCTTGTTCTAAGTCCACTTTTTTCTCGGGAGGTGGTTCGGCTTATCGATAGCGCTGGCATGTCGCTCGATTGTTCCTCCATCCATAACCCCGACTGTTTCCGACTATTCGGTATTACTTCACCTCGGGCCTTGATTTTGGTTCTCGATAGTTGTTTCCATACCGACTATGGTGCCAGGGCTGACTCGCGATTAAACCTCGACACATACCGGGCCTCGCCGCATCGCTTCAGGTCCCGACGTACTGCGGCCGCCGC
This sequence comes from Tetrastigma voinierianum, assembly GCA_016808115.1. NCBI lineage: Eukaryota > Viridiplantae > Streptophyta > Magnoliopsida > Vitales > Vitaceae > Tetrastigma > Tetrastigma voinierianum. Next base: position 58,478 of record JAEQBH010007625.1, read on the forward strand.
TACTGGGCCCTCCACAGACCCACACAACTCCCATGGGTTACCAGATAGGCATTCGCGGTACCTTGCTGCCCGTCACCGCTTAGTAAGCTATGCGATATGAGTAACTAGATTACCGAGAACCCCGTTATCCTCGCGGCCGCCATGGCCTTCACTGTAATCTTATCTCTAGCCACTACTGCAAGCTAAGAGTTGTCTTCCAAGATTTCATATGCTCGGGTCCGGTGGTCTTCATTACGCCCCTTTGCCGAGGCATCAATCACTGCTCTAGCCGCATTCCTCGCACCATTATAGAAAGTATGACTTGCATCCATCCGTCAACTGCGGATGTGGGCACTTCCTCAACGCCGTGAAATCTATCCTATGCTTCTGCCAGTTCTCTCCTCTAGTTGTCCAAAAGTATCGATCTCTGCACCAACTGCGGCAATTTTTGTAGGTGGAAGAACTGGTCGTGAACTTCGCATCTAAGTCATTCCATGAGGTAATGGAATCCGGTGGTTGACTCGTCAACCAATGTTTGGCTCTATCACCTAGCGAGTTGGGAAATAATCTCAACTCGAAAGTGCCTCTCGCGACCCCATCAGATTTCGATCGTGTCGTAGACTTCGAGGAGTCATCAAATGCATATTCGGATTCTCATTGGGCAATCCGTGGGAACAGGATGTTATGGAAGCATCTATATGGTCACGACTTCCAACTCGTTGCTCACCGAATAGGTGGTCCTTGATAGCCGTCTAACAACTGTAGCGTAGGCAAACTCTTCTAGCAACATGAATGGATCATCTGGCTGTATAAACGGCCTGGGTGCATGATTCCTACCATTATTCCCATTGTGGTCCCTTTGTGACTCGTTTTGCTCATGGCCAAGATCGTGCTCTTCATTGTTCTGCATGATTGCTAGATTTCTATACCGTACGCTCTCGCCTCTACAGAAGGTTCTTCCGCTCAGATCAAACGGATGTAGTTCAACTGACCGTGTTCGCATGCACTCACTCCAGAATCTTGACTCCGCAATCACTCCAAACAAAAGACCAAATTACTAGCACTTGTAAAAGTAAAATTAAAACAAAAAAATTGATCCAAAGTAATATCTAGTGCGTTGTTGTCAATATTAACACTAAACTTCTCCCCGGCAACGGCGCCAAAAACTTGATTAGTCGAAAGTGTGGTGTGTTAAATGTGTATGCCTATGTGCGCAAGTGCATGCGTCGCCTCAAGTAATACAGTTAACGGCACGAATATCGATCCACGGGAGAAGCTGACTACCGAAGTTTAGCCTTGAATATTATCCGACGGCTTTGAGTGACAAATTAACTAATGTGTGAGATTAAAAACTAAACTAATTATCTTAGTAAATAACTATGTCAGGAGACTGGGGTGGCTTTGTCTCCCCCGCCACTTTTGATGGATTACTACCTAGAGAAATTACTATTTAGTCTATCTCGCGACCTACTGGATGGCGAGGTGATCAGGTTTCACTTAGATACCCTCTCTCGAGGTTTATCCACAGAGACTACATGCCAGGTCAGCGACTTCTCCCACCCCAACCCAATGCTCCCAAACGCTTAAATGTTTTAACCTTAATCGCCACCCTCAGAATCAGGATATCTCTATTTACCGAATTTACTGAGGGTCGCTCTATTTAGATCCCTGGGCATTCTCATCTCTCGATCTCGGATACCTAGTAAAATCATGCCAATGTTGGCCAAACATCGCATGTATATAAATCACAGATATAGAGCAGATACTAATAAGTCATAAATACTGAATAATATAAAATCAAAATCTTAATCCATGCAATCGTGAGAGGGTTCAACAAAACCCTAGATGTGAATCTAGAACATACTGAACTTGATTACACACGCAAACAATCTATAAAACGTCAGCATTTTTTCAGAAAAGACGAAAAATAAAAAAGCAAGTCTCCTCTCCGCTGATCTTGGTCGCTGCTGCTATGCTTTTCGTGCCCTAGTCCGTACGTTTTTTGATCCCCCCTTGATTTCTGGTCCCTTTGCTTTTAATGATGTTGAGACAGAATTCACGCTGACGTTGCGACGTTGAGACATCGCGACGTTGAGGTGTCGCGACGTTGGCCACTTGTTGACTTCCTCTTCTTGTTGACCCGACGTCGCGATGTTCCCGCCAAACGCTCGCTTCTTTCTTCTCGCCTCCAAATGGTTCAAACCCGCCTCTGCTCCACCGCTATTCACAAATGTAACCTGATATCGGGCTATAAAATGCATATTTAACTGTAAAATAAAGCTAAAACCATAAAACAGACGCGGGTATGGCATGAGTGTTTTAGGCACTCATCATTTTTAGCAGATAAACCTCTCATTTATGACCCTTGGGGTACTCATTTTGACATTTTACCAATTTAACCTTAATTCTTTTCTAATTTTCGGGTTTTATCATTTTTTTTCTTTAACAATATAAATTCCGGAAAAATACAATTTAACTTATTTTATACCCTAAACATGTTATAAACCGCTAGTTATTTTAGGCATTACAAGCTACCTCAACCTACTCCCGCTTACTTCCAGAGCAATTTCTCACATACCTGGAGCACGCCTAACATCTGCATTGAGCCCAAGAGTGGTTCCTCCTCCTCCTTTTCACTTTTCTTGATCAGACCATTGAGCGTTTCCCTCTTAGGACATTCCCTGGCCAAATGTGGACCATTGCATATGAAACATCTCAGCCTTGGCACAAACTCGATGCTTGTTCGTCTCTTATCCCTACTGGGTAGGCACCTCGCTCTTCCTATACCTGGTGGTACTGGGAGACACTCCTTCCTCCCACATTCGTGGTGGCTATTCTCCTGAGTCCCTCATGAGTAGCCATAACCCAGCCGATATCGCCAGGTCTACATATGGCTAACTCCTACCCTTCATTTCCACTCATTCCAAGCTTTCACGTGGCCTCACAAGGCATCCATCCTGACTCAACCTATGAGCACACTAAAACCTTGTCTTGAAAGCCATGAACTCCTTGTATTACACCACGTGAACCAACAAGCCTTGCATCCCCTCTTGAAGGTCATCGATCTGCCCTTGCAAATCCCCTCTATGGCTCTCAATGTTGCCCAAAGAGCCACATCCTCGTGTTCTCCACACCAAACCTAGCTCGAAATCCATCCCCGTCAGAAATTACATCACGATACTGCTCTTCCTACTCCCTTGTAAAGGGCCAAGGTCCCACCCTGCCTTTTCTCGCTAACACCCTCCACGTGAGAGCCCACCATCGCTTCCTCCAAGCACACTCACACGTCGCAACCAAGCTCTAATACCAACTCCTCCTTGAGATGACACCAACCAAAGTTCTAATACCAACTCCTCCCTTGAGATGACACTAACCAAAGCTCTAATACCAACTGTCATGGACATAATCTTTTTCACTAAGCTTCCGTGTGGCACTTAGACAACCGCACTCAATGTTACAGCCACCTTCGTTACTTGCTATGCTAAGCCTTACCCATGACTTGGATGCTTAGGACAAAAGAGAACACTTTGAAGGAAAAAACTCTTATTGATAGAAGAATTCTTTACAATGCTTTGGAAGCCTCAACCTTGTCCGGTCAGTGTGTCTTACTAAATGTGAGGGTCTCTCTATATACTGCACATTAGAAATTCTAGGAACTTGATTGGTTCCTTATAAATCATGAGAGTTCTAGAATACTCTACCATGTACAAGTATATGCAAAACTATTATGGAAGACTTTAGATCACTCTCCCACATTTTATAGTCTTCCACATCCTTCCACATCCTTCCACATCCTTCCACATATATGTGGATTTCTAGCATCTTCTACATCTGTGTGAACTTCTTTGGTGTCTTCTATAACCTTCCACACACTTATGGTCAAAAAATTCTTCACAACGCTCTAGAACATTCCCTCCTCTTATATATGGCCTAAAGGGGCTCACTTGGACCCATTGAGGGATCCTTCCTATGACGGGCGCCCGAGAATGAGCTCACACATGGTTTCACCATACAAGAACTTTAGTATATTAAGGCTGAGAATCCTTAGCATGGTTCTTGATAAAGGAAACCCTTCATATGCACTCACGAAACCTCTACCAGTCACCAAGTTTAGACATTGTCTCCACTTAGCTGGAATGGTTTCAATGGAGGTAGGAATTGCACAACACGACCTAAGCATATGATGGATGTGATAGGTTTTTCCGGGTTCTCGCCCTTGATGAAACGAGCATGGTATAAGTGTAAAGCCCATTTGAGTAAACAACTTAATTAAGCATTTATTTTATAAGAGCTTATTCAATAAGTTATTTGTGTTTGGATACATTATAAAAAGCCATGCAATATTTGTTATATTTGATGCATCACTACGATGCTTATCGTGGACGCTCTAATTCCCGAGGGCTGAAATTTCGAATTTTTCGCTACTGATCATTTCACGCCAATAGAGAAATCTCTATCGCGACAGAGCATACCTGAGTGGTTTGTCGTAGCGTCAAGGCCTATCGTGTGTGAGCTCGTGCAGGGGGCCCAAGCCTATCGCCACGCCATACGAACAGCGCGATACCGCGTTTCGCCAAGCTGATCTTGCTGGCGACACAATTTCGTGGTCGCGACACGCCGCTTCAATTCCCACCGTACAAAAAATTTCGTCATGACGCAGGCTCTCCTCTGGCAACCCAGCGACATCGAACCTTATCGCGGACATTGTATTAAACAAGCCCCGCCGCGACTGCAGAAAACTTTGTCACGATTTAGGCCATCTAGCCCACTTCCGCCAGACCGCGGTCATGACACGGACCCTAATTCGGTCGCCATGAAATGCCCGCCACTGTAAGCACACCGCCGCATGCCTAGAGTCTTTATCGTAGGCACGATAAATACATGACTTTGCACGCCACACGACCTAGTGCCGACGATCTCTGTTGCGATAGAGAACCGGAATTCTCTCGTCGGCTGCAGAACTAAATGGGTAGAGTCCATTCTTTCTCCTTCTTCCGGCTTCTACTGGTCCATACATTCATCAAGTACTATTGCTTCCGATAACCCAGATCGACAAAGATAAGTCCCGAAACCGTCCACACTATACTAAACCAAATCAAACTAAGTTTTTATTGCAAAACTTATTATTTACATAACAAAACTGGACATTACAAAAATGCATGCACAGCCAGCATCCACCTTTTCTCACTGATCCCCGGGATATGCTCACCTCCGTATGTACCACTACATGAAATATATTTATCTAATAACGGGTGAGCAAATGCCCAAGAGGAGAAGTTTTCCTACAAGGGTTACTTCCTCACCTAAAATGCACACGCACGGCATACATGAAAACACCCAATCATATCTCCACAACAATCCACTTATATGAATATTACTGCGAGTCATGCATGACGACTCCCTCATGCTCTCAACTCGAGTCCCGACAGACTTCCCTCACACATGCAATGCCAAGTGTAAGAAAACAACAGTCATGTCAACTCACATCACTCACCACCGACTTCCAATATTCATCGAATTTATTAAATTCCGCTTGTTTGGCCTGGGTGGCGAATTTGTGGGGTCTCATCGTAGGCTTCGCACGCCTTCCGAAACTTTCGCGAACTTTCATCGCTGTGACACATATGTTCAACCAAGAATAAAATTGGGGTCTTTCACCCGTGTATCTACCATCTTGCTACACCCAACACGCATGATTTATCGTTATTGTTGTTTTACCCAACCACGAGTCTTGATTTTGGACGTTGTCCCATTTTCGAGCTTACCACACATTCACCAAGGATGGTGGAACAATTATTACTATGCACTCACACCCGACTCGACACGATGTTATCGTGCATATGGGATGCAAGTATGCCATGTTAAGTTACATGCATTATTTCCAATTTATGGCAAATAATTTTTTTCATTCATCACCTCAATATGTCAAAGGCATATATCAATATAAATTTTCACACACCACATGTTATTCAATTATCAAACAATAACACACAAAAGTCCCTTGAATTGGGACCTTAATCCAACGAGGCATCATCCGGCCTCAACATTAAAAAATGCAACACATCAAAAAAATAAAAATTTTGTTTTTATTTATTTATTTATTTATTATTGTTTTCCAGAAACTATGTCTATGTCGTGACCCAAGTCGGCCCTGGAGCGATCGCGGCCGCCTGTGCCTTGGCCATGCGCGCAGTACGGTCGCGCCCGTGGCTCCGCTTGTTCTCGCCCCGCCCGTCATTCAGCTCTCGGGTCGCGACCTAGCTGTCCAGTGACTCAAAATCAATTTTCGCATGCTTGATTGTAAGCATTCGGGCCCAAACATTTCACCATTGACTCCCAAAATTTCGGGACTAAACACCAGTACGCATCTACTTCACCCCGAACCAAAACCATGTCATTTAGATTTAATTTAAGCTTAGAATAGAAATCGAGAGAAAAATCCCCTACCTCTTGAATTTGTCGAAATCTCCCGACCTGCCCCCACTGGCTCCTCGCGACGAACTTTGCCTCTTTCTCCGACGAACGCCAACAGCCGGATCTCCGAGAAATCTAGAGAGAATGAGGAGCCTCTCTCTCCTTTTCTCTTCTTCTCCCTCTTTTCTCTGTCTTTTCTTTTCTTTTTTCCCTCTCTCCATCGGATTGTTTGGTCCAACAAGTCATGTGAGAAGTCCCCTCTTGCCACGTGTCACATCTCCATCGTCATCTTGGACACCCTATCCACTTATCCAAAACCTCAGATTCCATCCTCCTCAAGTGACACATGTCCCACACAGTCTCACTCGTACCTCGTTGTCAATTGCTCTCCGTCGACTACTCCGCCCCTCATTAGCCATCCCAACATACGCATCACTTGTTACTTTGGTGTCTCTAAAAACGAAAATTAGCGACTATCTCAATTCGACGAAATTTGACGTAAGAACTAGATTTCTCGAGACGATTTTAACCAAGTGAAGTTCGTTTCACATCCGGGAGATAGAAAATCTGACCATAAATCAAATTTATCGCTTTTTACCATTTTTCAGAAAATTTGAATTTTCTCGGGTTTTACATTTATAACAACTGAAATTACTGAAAAGACCATCATAAACACTTATAAAATTGAAGTGTTTGGATAAATAAGCACTTGTCATAATTTAAAAAAACAAATAACTAAAAATTAATATTATATATCATGAAATCATGATAAAAAGGAACTATGGCTCAATGGTAACAAGTGAAACCTTCATATGTACTGTGGTTAAGGGTTCGAAACTCCTTATTGAAACAAAGGGGGGCATGTGCCCCAAGCACATAGTGGGTCTGTCATTGATGTGCACCCATCTAATATAAATAAAATTATATCTCAAGATATATTATCTATAATTTTTATCTAATAATAAAATAAAATTATATATCTCACTAAATATTGTCTATAGTTTTTTATCTAATAATAAAATACAATAAAGTAAAGGACATCAAACATAAAAATCAAACATCACTACTACTTCCCATCATCACAAAAATTAAAAGTTCCAAAACAAAATAAACACTCGTGGGATCCTTGATAATTCTAAATCACACCATCATCAATATAATTTTTTTCTTCTATTTTTTAATTATATGTTAGAATATTTTTCCTATTTTTACATTTTTTTTTCAAAAATTTACTCGTTTCTTTACATAAATTTTTTCAAATTTTATTTTTTCATTATTTTCATTATTTTTCAGAATTTTTTCTATTTTTTACATAATTCTTAAAAAATTTTGTTATAATTTTTCGAAAGTTGTTTTCAGATTTATTTTTTCATTTTTTCAGATTTTGTTCCTATTTTTACATAATTTTTTTCCCGAGTTTGGGTTTTTTTCCTAAACTAATGAGTCTGCATGCCGTGATTCCCACTTCGATTATATTAAAAAATGATTTTATAATTATTTTATTTCATTTTATTTAGTATCTGAATATGAATAATACACACACAACATTATTTTTTAATAAAATAAATTATAAAATTAGAATATTTTTTTTTTACGAATATATTAATTTAATACAATAAAAATATTAAAAAATAAAACTAAAAAATAAATATTAACAAATAAAACTAAAAATAAAAGCCAAAGGGGACGAGTATGAGAAAATTCTCATACCCAAGTCAGTCTCATGACCTATGATTAGGCCAATCTAATAGGTTGCAAATTGGTAGAGATGAGATCATTTTTATCAAAACAATGGGCTTAATGACCACGCAGAAAGCTACTACATCAACTAAAACGAAGTAAGGTACATGTTAGCAGTTAACATTCCTTATCCACCTCGTTAACGCTAAGGGTATAAGTGTGTCACAGTAAAAATGGTGGGGCATAGTTGGGACCTAAAAATCGTTAAGAGGTAGATTGGATATAGGATAAAACGTTGGGGGCATTTGTGAACATTTTCCCTAATATGCCTTTGAACTGTGAGTGTATATGCTGGCTCTCTCTCTCTCTCTATATATATATATAAGAATTAATGGTTCTTTTGAGTAAGTATATGCAAGTTTCTTGTAACTGTGGGGCAAGCAAACTTCATTTCCTCGAAATGACCAAGTCTTGGTCACCCACCCTGGAAGTCAGGGGTCCCCTACACACATTTTGGGTCATCATCATTCATCACTCTCCAACTTTTGAAAAGTCTTTTAAGTCAAGTCCTCTCACTTTTTGGGTCACTCATTGTAGATATTATTTTTCACTCATCGATCAAAGATAAGAAACTTTCACACCATCATTCTTCCAACTTTTGATTTTTCTACTGAAACTTCTATGCACCTTCTGAGCCGTGTAGAGGGTAAGGAAATTCTTAAGATATAACGATTTTTTATTTTTTATTTTCTATTATATCAATAAAAAGCCATTTGTATTATGGGGGTGTATTGTATTAATTAGGACTTTTAATAACTTTTATGGAATTACAATTTTCAAAGATTATAAAAGTCATAGTGTAATCGATAATGAGTTTTTAAGACTTTAAAAAAAATCTATAAAAGTCCAAATATATTCAATTAAACCTCTTATGTGTCTCTCTATTAAAAAGAGCATCTAGACAAAGTCATCGACTTTTTATATACATTTTCGACTTTAATCACCTTAACGACTTTTCTAATAGAAGTATAAATACTCACCCTTCAAAATTCTTTTGCACTTTTTTGAAATATTTGAAACGACTTTTTGATTAAGTGAAGTCAATAAGATATTTTAGAGATAAGGGCTTAACCCTATATCCAGTTAGTGAAATAAATTTTCAATCAGTAAAATATGATTTTTTATTCGAATTGTTAGTTTAGAGGTAGTGCTTTATCGTTCCTAAAATACACACAGATTATTATTATTTTCGAGACAATCACATACGTATTATTAGTTAGTGTTATTCAAAATAAAATCATATAATATATATGATATACATATTGTAGTTAGTGATTAAAATATGATTTTTATATTTGAAAATCATATATTTAAGATGTAGTTTTTGATGATTTGAAAGAGTTAGAACAATGTATCTAAATATTATTTTTAAAATCAAGTTCAAAGAATATTATTATTTTATTCGAATAGAATCATATACGTGATAGTATTTTTATTCCAAAGATTTTTAATTTATGAATTATTGATTTAACATGGTGATTTTTTGAATTTTTTTAATAACTAGTTTGGAGAATTTATGCTTTTTTATAACATATTTTTATTGATTATGGTTTTATAATTATTTTAAATTTATATAAAGATCGAGAATTATCAAAACAACATATTATTATTAAATATTATTTTTAAGAGCATTTGAAAACACAAAGAATAATTGTAAATATGTTCTAATTTCTCAAATAAAATTTTTTTAAAGGAAAAAACTAGAAGATGGTTTGAATACTATTTTTCAATAACTTTTGATTTAGATGAGCTATATTTTAAAAAAGGTTTCAAAATAAATTCTAATGCTTAGCAGATAGTTTTAAACATTATTTTTTAGTAACAATTTTTTTTTTTTGGGAAAAAAATCGTGTTTTAGTGGGTAAACAAATGATATTTCAAAATCTATTTTTGAAATAAATAAATGGTTTGCAAAAATTTGAATACAAAATGAAAGATAATTTCTATACAAATTTCTAAATACTATTCTATAATATATTTTATAAAATCAAATCAAATTGAAATTGTAAAAAATTTTATACCTATTTTTTATTTTTGTTATATATTTAAAAATATTTTTTATGCATAGTTAATTATATATTTTTAATCATTGTAAATATTTGCATAATTATTTTTTAAAATAAATAATATTAGATTTTGATATGAAATAAATTATAAAAATAAATAAATAAATTTAAGTTTCTTAATGAAAATCAAGTGAAAATTTGAGACATGATGAGTATATGGAGAATACTGAATATTAGATTTTTTAACTTGGGAAATAATATTGGTATTTTTGTTGAACAAAATTATTTAATTATAATATTTTAATTTTATTTATTTTATTAAAAATATGAATTTATGCTAGTTATTTAATGTTTATAAAAGTCTATTAATATTTACAAAAGTCTACACATCTAATTCTTTTAAGAACTTTTATTAATTATTCACTATTAATAATTTTCTATAAAAATTTCCATAGATATATTTCTTCGATAATTTTTTGATTAAATGGTTAAAAAATTAAAATGTTTATTATACATATAATATCATTTATAATAGTTTTTCTAATTACTAAGACCTTTTTAATAATTTTTAACTAATAAAAAATTTTCATCAAAATTTCTTTGATATTTTTTATATTTTCATAAAATCACTTTTCATAATTACCAATGGATGTAGAAATCAGTTTGGTTTCTGGTACGAAAAAATTGACGACCTTTTATGTTAAACATATTGATTATAGGTAACATCTAAAACTTTTGTTTAAAATAGTCTTTAGAAGTCACAATTAAAACCGTGACTTTATTTTTTAACTAAAGCAAGATTTTAGAAATCAGAATTTTATTTTTTGAACTAAAGCTATAATTAAAATACGGTTTTATTTTTTTTAACTAAAGCAATAATTTCTAAATATGGATTTCTAAAATAAATAAAATAAATAAATAAATAAATAAAACATCTCTACAACATATCATTTTGAACAAAAGTTTACTGAAATGAATATGTTTTTTTTTTTATAGAATGGGTTATTTTGAACCCAAAATCGACAAAATTTGCTTCAATAGGTTTTGGTATAAATGAAGATACTAACACCCACATTTTATTTTATTTTATGATCAATCATTGAATTTTCCTCTAAGGGCTCCAATCAATACAGCTCGAATTCTAAGAAACCTACCACTAGTGATCTCCAAAAGGCCCGGGGCCCGAGGCCCGCTTTGGGCCCGGCTCGGCCCGATGGGCTTTAGCTCGGTCGAAGCCCGAGAAGCCCAAGCCCGCCTAAGCCCGCAGCATGGGCGCGCTGGCCATCTCTGCGCCTCGGCCGACCCTATTGGGCTCTGGCCGAATCACGGGCTTTTAGCCCGCCCAAAGCCCGCCTTAAGCCCGCCCATAGTCTGGGCCCGTAAGCCCACCCGCAGGCCCACCTGTAGCCCGCTAGAAGCCCGCCTAAAAGCCCGTTTATAGGCCCGCCCAGAGGCCCGTCTAAAAGCCCGCCTAAAAGCCCAACCCCTCCACATAGGTTTTATTTAAATCAGATTCAAAAGTTAAATAAAAGTGCCTTAAAACAATTCAAAATAAAAAATACATCATTTAAAATTTTATTAATCAAATATAATTACATTTAGAAATGTATGAAAAGTTTATATCACTACAAAATAAGTACATCCCAACTAGGTTGGCACCTACTTATTTGTCAATCATTTGTACTTTTCAACCATAAGAAAATAAAAATACAATATACATTTCTAATAAAATATTTTAATCATTATTTTCTGGTGACGGGGAACTATCTTTGATCCATTCATGTCTTAATATTTTAAGCTCGTATCGCCCACTAGTTCACTCTTCGAACATGATCATGCAATCTCTTGTCCGCAAACTCCAATCTTTAAACATACCACGCTTCGATTGCTTGAGGTGACAAATTACATCTCTTTGCTAACCACTCTTCCACTAGACTCAAAAGCAACCCGACGCGACCGTACTTACAAAGTACGGTTAATACATCACGGCAATAATAGATAACACCGGCATTTAATTTGTTGTTTTTTCCACCATTCTAAAATATCAAAATCTTCATTATCTTCAATCAATTGTTTCTACACCGATATATCTATCTATATCTATCAGACATTTGGAGAACTAGTTGTTGCCTTTTTTCTACTTTTGAACATTTTTGAAGTACTTTTATAAAAGACGAAAAATTGGTCATTTACTTATTTTATCAAACTAATATTATTACCATATTTTTCTTTATAAATATTATATAAAATATATAATAAACGAATTTACATCATTTTTAATTTCTTCAATTTTATTTGATCTTCATTGTAAATAATCGGCAACCATTCATCTAAAGCATCAAATTTTTAATCTAGAGTCCACAATTAAACCAATATAATAAATTAAAGGTATTTCTCTCAATATTTTTTAATTTTTTCTATCATTGCAAAATCAGATCATTAAAAATTTCATAACTTAAATAATTTTGAAGTACCATATAAATACTAATTATTTACATAATGACTGATGTGAAGGATAATACACACTACAAAAATATTTGTCAAGTATCAAAATTTCAAAAGATCTCAGAGAAGGTCCGCAATGTGCCAATCATAATCATTTAATAAGCATCAACATCTACATCATTATTATTCTTAGATAATTGCATTTCAGATAATCAGACTACTTTTTATATTTTGTGTGCTCTTATAAGTAGAATTCCATCTAGTTGGTATGTCTAAACTTATATTTTTTTTCTTTTCATATTTGTAATTTTGCAACAATCAAAAATAATTCATGTTTTGCTTCAAATACTAATATTATATGCAATGTCTCTAATTTTTCTAATGTAAGTATCAACTTGTTTTAATCCATCTTTTACAATCAAATTTAAATATGTGCACAACAACGTACGTGAAATAATTTTGCATTTATTTGCCAAAATCTTTTTAATTTTTGTATTGCTACATTATTATTTGAAGCATTATCTAATGTTATTGTAAATATTTTATCATGAATACCTAAATCTATAATTTCATCATTTATTAAAGTTGATATATTTGTACCATTATGTGGAGTATTTATTGTTTTAAATGAAATTATTCTTTATTTAACATCCATTCACTATCTATATAATGCAGTTAAGAATACATAAAAGCCTCTATGCATTAAAGATGTCCAAATATCGATGTTAAACAAATTTTTCCTTCAAAATTTGAAATATTGTTTTAAATTTTCTCAAGTATGTTTGAAATTTTTTCATAATATCTCTTTTAACAAAGATTCTAATCTCAACCTTTGACCGGCGATTAATCAACGTTTGAATTGTTTCTGAATAATCATCGCTTCCATCATATTAAAAGCGCTGTTTCAAATGACATGCAATCAACCATTCCTTTACGACAAGCAGACTCATCATAAGAAAATGTGTTTAAATTTCCACATTCATCTTTACCTAATTGCATATAATTTCTAATATCTACATTATTCTTAATTTTACATTGTTCATTGTGTCTTTTTAAATGACTTGTGCCCGAATTTGATCCACCACTAAGAAGTTTGCTACAAATTTTACATTTTGCTTTTATTTCTTTTTTATTATTTTCTAAAATTATTTCTATTCTATCAAAAAAATTCCATATATTTGAACTAAGTTTTTTGCTTAATGATGTACATGGACTAGAAGAAGATGCACATGCACTATCCATATTAAAATTATTAATAAAATATTATACTAAAAATAATGAATCAAAATAAAATGAAACAAATAAGAAAAAGTAGAAAGTGGTAAATATTACTCAATCGAGCACCGTCGAAATTCTCCTTAAAATCGAACTATCGAGCCACCAATGCCTTGATTTGCACCACCAATAATATCATGTAATATGAAGAATAACAGTTAAAACGTAAGACAAAGAATATGAGAGCAAATCAGGAAAATGAGTCAATTCCTGGGAGAGAAGATGAAAAATTAAGAGATACTGACGAAAAATTAAGAGAATATGTGGTGTATTTATAGAGAAAAAAATAAGGGAAAAAAAAAAAAAAGAGGGTGTGCAACGGTCATGTGACCGTTGTGTGGGAGTGGGAGGGAGTAGCCAACTGGCCACATCACTGCTGTAGAGGGTAAGGGAAGGGGGCCCTATAGTCATTACACTGGTCCGTCGGGCCCGCCATTCCTGACTGTCCGACTATCTCTTGGGTTCACTGCATTCTCACCCGAGCCCGTTTAAGATAAAGTCATGCGGCGTGGCCGCGCCTTAAAAAATTAATTTCTCCTGCTACTTCCTACTGATAATCATCAACGGTTTCATAGTCTCATTCAACCGGACGGCCTAATTTTGATCGGGCCGGCCCGCCCGACCCGGCCCGTTGGAGACCCCTACCTACCACCACTTGTTATTAAAAAAGAATATTTTGCCTTCGACACGCGCAGAAAGTTTACTAAAATGAATATATATATTTTTATTTTATAAAAAGGGCTATTTTGAACCCAAGCCGACAAAATTTGCTTCAATTGGTTTTGGTAAAATGAAGAAACTAACAATCATGCATTGTATTTTATTTTATTTTATGATCAATCATTGAATTTTTCCCCTAGGGCTCCAATCAAAGCTCGAATTCGAAGAATAATTACTTGTTATTCAAAATAATATTTTGCCTTCGACACCACTTTTGACTCGAAAGGCAGAAAGTTTACTGAAATGAATATTTTTTTTATTTTATAAAAAGGGTTATTTTGAACCCAACCACAAAATTTGTTTCAATTGGTTTAAACTTACACCCACATTTTATTTTATTTTATGATCAATCATTGAATTTTTTCTCCCCATTCAACAAAGTCCAATTATAGCGACCTTTGCCCATATCAATAAGCTTCCGAATTCGAAGAAACTAACCACCACTTGTTATTCAAAAGAATCTTTGCCTTCTACACCTGTTTTGGCTTGAGCTTGGTGGACTGCAACAAGTGTGTATCCAAGAGATACAAATAGCTGAACCCTTGTTTCTTTTTCTATCCTGCAAATTTCTTAGAAGAGAGATCGTCTTCTTGAGCCAGCTGCTCCGAATAAACTGAGAGATACAACATACAACAGGTATTCCACGACCTTCTGCAAGGCTATTTTATCAAAGAAAGCAACATACTACGGTTAATTGAGACTTCACCTTTTGCTACAATCATCCTTTTTTTCTTTCAATTTAGATACATGGTTAGTATTTTATCTGTTTATACTGAAGCAATTAGTCGCAACAAACAAATATTATGTGCTAATGATGATTTTACCGATTGAGCCAATGCAGTTTTGTGAGTGGCTGATGAGATTAAGTTGCACATATACTTTTTGCATTGTTCACATTTCTCAACATGCTTAGTTATAATCCAAGCTTGATGAGCTAAGATTTTTCATCCTAGATGATTTATGCACTATCCTTGATGTAACTTGGTCAATATTTTTAACTTTGGTCGGTTACTAATTAAGAGACATATGGAGTCAGAAATACTTGATGATACACCATCTATATATAAAAGTTGAACATTGATAACAAAGCACATGCATGTTCAATCTAATTTAATCTTATGAGATTGTTTTATATTAGGTGGAAGTATTCGTTTTCTCTTCTAGTTCTAATTAATGACTTTTCGTCCTATATTTTCATTAGTATTTCCATAATTCTACTTATAGCTTTATAAATTAATGCTTATTTTATTAACCTTGTCTCTTCTTGGCTTAGTTGGTTTAGGTAACTAATGCTTTGTCATATCCTTCTCCTCTCCCCCCTCCCTTTTTTTTTTTTAATGTAAATTACAAGACTAATAACTAATCGTAACAATATATAATGCTATATTTCTTTTCTCATAAAAATCCAATAAAACATTAAAAATGCATAAAGACTCGTTAACGTCCCTTTCTATTATTATTCCAAGCAAAGTTTTCTAAATGCAAACTTGTCTTACCCTCTTGTGGTTTCATGTTTCTACATGCCATGACTAAAGAACTATAGTCTATTTTGTTTTTCAGGTATTATCCCAATTAGCTCCTTAGCCGTGAATGTACTCTGAATCATTTCATAAATGAGGGCACTGGGGATTTAGTACCGCTCTGAACTCCCTCTCCCATTGCTAGATGAACCTGTCAGGTTTCAAGACCCATAACGTGTTGTCTCGGTCACACTTTCTACAAGCTACACGAGTCGCACAAGTGAATACATCTGATCATGCTCCGTATATCAATCCTCAGTATGTGTGTGGTTTTTGGGGTGAGAATTGAGTACTGCTCTTAAAGTCGACATGTATTTGAATGACTTGATGGTTTGGTGGAAAAGGGTTTCACAACTAACCAAAACAAAATGAAAAGAGGGAAGATCAATGTTCACTCACAAGAAATTGAGTAATATCGTAATATAACTCAAGGAAGATTCTGGCCGCTGATCGCCTTCATTAATGATTTACGGCTATATCATTGCTGATTATGAATGTACACTTGTGCATGTCTAAGGAATCTGATATGAGGTTTAAGAATTTTCTGGTCTCCCAGAATTTTCACACACTAACTTTATTTCTTCATCATCATAGGTCATTACATGATACTTTATAAGGCAAGGTTTTCCTTGGGAATCCTATCTGGTCACCACTGCCATACAATAAGACTACTCCTGACTATGCTTGGATTAATCTACCTTTCGATCCATACACCATCACATAATGTTGAGATGGTGCTACTCCTAATGAAATCCATCTATACTTAGCATTCTAATTCCTAGACTTCTGATTAGGTTAATTAGTATTTTAATTAACTAATCACATTAAGAGACCTAGACCAGATTTCCAGTGGCATAATCCAAGCTACCAAGGATGCTCCTAGTATGAGGATCTGAAGACTCAACTTCGTGATGGATTAATTTAGTTAAAACCATAATAATCCTAAGAACTACACTAACACATCACACAAGTACGAAGTTCACAAACCATTCTAAAAGATATATAAATTAAGCATCGATTTAAACATCAACCCTAGAGGAAAGTTAGCTACTCATTACAACCCACAAATCTACCAAAATCATGTCTATTACATCCATAATAATGAAAGAGATGAGAAGATAGTGAGAGTTAGAGATACAAAACAAATATGAGATGAGAAATGCTCCAAACTCAACTCCAAGGTTGAAGGAGGTCCTCTAGTTGATAGATTCTTCAATATCACACCAAATCTAAAGTAAAATAAACAAAATCACAAACTCTAAAGTGATTCAAGAAGAAGAGAGGAGAAACCCTCAAGAGGGTGTTCTTTCTCTCAAAAACTGAAAACTAAACAAGTGTAAAGAACGAATATTTATAGCATTTAGAAAATAAAAGCAATGATAGGGCTGCACCATAGTTTTCGTCCACCCACTGGTCTCGCTCAAGTAAGGCATGCTTGTCTTGGCGAACCAGAATGTGCCTATTTAAGCTTTTCTCCTCGTGTGAATAGCTTCTTCGCTTGGCGAACCAGGAATGTATCAGACTCAGATTGAATCCTTTAATCTCAACCATTATAATCTTTCATCCGACTCTAAATGCGAAGTGATTTCGGCCCTGCGAAAAGATAAGAGATAGGAATCTATCAATATCGCTTGGAGTCATTGGAGGCCATTATGTAGACTGAAATGTACAAACTTTGAGGATACTACATGTGGTGTTTAAAACTTCCTGACTTCACGAGGCCAGATCTTTCCGCTCAAACTCCAACAAGGGATCTTAGACTCAAGTGAGGTTTCAAGGTGTATAATCCATCCACACATGTTGAAGCCAGGAGGTCATGGTGATAACCCTCTATAATCATCTTAGCCTCACAGGCTCTCTTTGCTTCAAAATGTAACTAGAGCAATAAGATGATAAAATTAAACATTTTAGCCTCAAAAAATAACATAGTGCTATTATGATTTATTAGGTGATTAATGGTATAAACCCATGTACTAAAACACCGCATCAAATACCCCCAAAATGATACATTTTTTCTGTCCTCAAGCAAAGAACAATAATCTTCTTTATTAAAAACAAACAAAACAAGTAAAACCCACAGAGTGAGAATGCTTGAAGACATAAATTTGCTTCAATAATCTAATTCATAATATATCAAGGAAGTAACTCAAGGTGATAACTTTAAATAAAGGAGTCCCACTGTTGAATGTAATAACATGAAAACTTTGTGTGCCATTGTCTACTCCAATAAACCAATTGCAATCCTGGATGATTTATGTAAGGAAGAATGTAAGAAGGGTCTCTATCAAATGAAAGACTCCATATGCTTGTTTTTCATAATACCTCCAATAAATGCAGACTGTACCACACATTAGGATCAAAAGGTCTTAAAAGCTTGTAATGCAGGCCGTCAAAGGCATTAAAAAGTCATTTTTGGTCTAAATTAACAGAGACATACATCTTTTTCGCTTAACAATCTCTCAAACACATTGAAGCTACCAACATTACATCACCCCTAAAATTATCGCTTTTCATACTCACTTCTCATTCCAAACTCCTTCTTATTCACATAACAAACAAGGTGTATGAGTAGTGCAATGTCTACCCCCTGCTTCTTTACCTACCCCATTTAATGAGTTTTGGGCGAGAGTTCCAGAATTAATTGGCCTTAGGGTACTAAGGAGAAACACTCTAAGAACTTTATTACTGGTAGGAAGCCTACTTAAACCAAACTTACCCAACCTTATTCTTTCTTTGTTTTCTTTCGCTCTTTTTAATCAACGTTAATCAATCACCTAATCCCACATAGCTTTCTAATATAATGCATCAACAATCACATGCTATTGGGCAAATAAGGTATTCAACAAGGAATACATAAAAGGGTGTAAGGGAGTATACTGGGTCCATAAAGAAAAATTTTTGAATGCAAGGTGACTACGTATATGTTCGTATAAGTTGTTAGCCAGAGAAAAATAACTGCACCAAGGATAACTCTAAATCATCTCCTAAATGTTGCGATAACTAGAGGACTCACTGCGATAATCAAACAAGTTCTGTAGTCATTAGAAATCAATAAATTATGTTCGCATAAGTCTTCTAAGTTAAGCAAAATCGTTAACCGGTCGAGACTGGTGGCATTGAAGTGTTAAGTTTATAACTAAACACAACCAACAATATGGTCAAACATGGATTTTATAAAAAACACCTTTCATTTTCTTCCAGCTATAAGATGTTTGATTAGTTTTCATCATTGGTCATTAACAAACATCCAAAACAACACACACTCAAAACATTTTTACCCTTTATTTTAAACTAAAAACATACTAAAACTAAACACATAGCAAATAAAAACAACTAAAAACAGAATAGTGAAGCTGGAAAAAAAAATTTAAACAAAGGAACACCCCCCAATACCCCCAAATTTAAAATATGCATTGTCCTCAATGTATGAAATATGAAATAAGAATTAGGATTCCCTAGATGACCAAGTGCACCACTGGGTTCCATTAGGTAACTGACAGTTTTCCCACTAAGAATCGCCTTCACCAAGCCCTTAAAAACAAACCAACAAACACTTAAAATAAAATCAACATGCAACAAAAACTAAAAATAACTAAGAACAAACCAAAACTAAATGGATAAAAATTCTTATTTTTGCTTGGGGTGCCTCCTAAGAGTTGCTCCGTTTTTAGAGTCCAGCTAGACTAATGGGGAAGTCCGAGAGCTTTGCTTTGACCCTTCATCCATCATGATCAATACTCCTTCTTCATCCTCGCTGCTCGTGAAGATGACTTCCTCCACCTCCAGAATAGGCGTTAAAAGCTCAAATGCCAACTCTTTGGTGGGGAAAGAGTCAGCTCTAAATTTATATCCTTTAAGAGCTTCATGATCTGTGCTTGCTCCTCAAAATAGAAATGATTTCGTCTCGCATGCACGCTATCTTTTCTTCATCCGTTGTATGCTTTGTGAGGTTGAATCACTTTTTCCTTATCAACAAGTAAGGTCATCTCCCAATGTTCTACATCAATCACCTCGACTGCGGCATCGAAGGTGTTCCTATAGATGACACTTGTTGGTCCTCTTCCACGCCCAAAGTCACAAAGTCTATGGGGAAGGGGAAATTGAACTTGTCAATCCTAACCAAAACATTTTCAATTGTGGTTCACGGATGGTGCTCTTCAACTTGCCTTTTTTCCACTAATAGCTCTCCCTCATTAGCAAGTTCATTCTTTTTCTCCTCAACCAATGTTGGTTTTTGGATTTCCTCCTTAAAACTCAAAGGCATAAAGTTACATTATCTTTTGTCTTCATCCTTTATGTCGCTTGGGAGTGGCTTTGAATATTGCTCCTCTAATGCATGGGCTTGTTGCCCAATTGGATTCTCTAAATTTGTCATAGGAGCTTTATCATTGGTGACTTGATCTTTCATTTTTGCTTCCCATGCGGCATGGTCCTTCTTCACCTCATTCCGTAAGGCATAAAATCTATGACGCCTCAAAATCCAAGGGATAGTTGATCATCCATTAACCCACGTAATGCCTGTGGATATCGTGTAACTCAATACCACATCGTTGTGTCCCATTTACCGGATCCATAATTTAACAAAATCGGACATAGTCTCCTTTGTACGAGGAGCTCTATCCAAAACCTAACATGTACAATATACCATAACATGACCCATCCGAGGCCCAATATAACACAATGACCTCACCGAGTCCATTTATGAGTAAAAATTGACCACACCGGGTCTATTGATCCACATTCATGTAAAAACATGCAAGGCTATATTAAAAATAGTTCATATGAGTTCAATTACAACTCTTTTACATAAAAATACATGTCAAAACTAGTTGCTAAAAAAAATTACAAAAAAAATTATAAAATCCACAAGTCGGCTTTCTTCACCCTTGCGGCCTCGGATGAGAGCCGTCTACAGGTGTATATCCCACACCTAAAGTGTTTTCCGTGATAGGTTAGCCACGCCCGCAGAGTAATTCCTGGCGTGCTACCCCCACCTAAGTGCACATGCATGTTCACACTGATAATTCACATTCACATCAACATTCTAAGTGAGAATATGCAGATTTTAGGTTGGAATTCTACATGTCATGCCATGAAATGAGATGAAACTCACTCATGCACCATACCCCGAGTCTTCATCGACTCCCACCACACAATGCAATGCCAATGTGTAATAAAATCCTTCATTGATGAATTTCATCAAATGATCCCTTTATAAACAAAACAATGTGTCTGCGGGCAAGTGATTTGAATCAATCGTTGCTCCGGCGATGCCACATTCACATCAACATTCCAAGTGAGAATATGCATTTAGTTGGAATTTTTACATGTCACGCCATGAAATGAGATGAACCCACTATGCACCATACCCTCGAATTCCAGCGCACTCCCACCACATAATGCAATGTCAATGTGTAATAAAATCTGTCATTGATGAATTTCATCCAATGATCACTTTATAAACAAAACCATGTGTTTTTGTGGGTAGCGGATTTTGGAATCACATCGCCGCTTTACGTCTATCACACTTTCTTTAATTTTCACCCAAGGAGTTGGTATGAACTAATAACCGTGCTTTTTCACTCCGAGGGAGTGTCTAACCCTTCTTAAGTATACTCAACACAAGTTTTCCATGTCATGAGGCGACTGCGCTTTAATTTCATTAAACTGGTTCAATCCAGATCGAGCCACTTATCAATCAGAAAATGTGGTGTTTCATTTCAACCATGCACTCACACCCATGAAATGCGATGCTCCAGTGCATATGCAATGTAATGTTCCATTGCATGTCAATGTGATGTCACATATGTAATGAATGTCACATGAACAACTTAAATCATGCATTTCATCATGTATCATGGAATATGTATATAATCTCCAAGTAAACACTCATTCCAATGTCAATATATTAATACACATATATCAACATTTTATCTAACAACAATAACCAAGCATGTCATTACAAAATCAAGTAATAACACCCTTAATCCTTAAGGCCAATTGTAACATACAATATGCCCACAAAACAACCCACATAATAGCCCCAAACAGACCTTGAAATAGGCTATAAAAACATGCCCCAAATAGCCCCTTAACAGGCCATAAAAACCGGCCCCAAACAAGCCCCTAAAGTGTTCATATTTTTAACCCAAATAGTCCCTAAAACAATCCTTTGAACATGCCATAAACAATCATAAATCAGCCCACAAAACCAGTTACAAATGATGCTGCGGCACCGGCCATAAACACAACAAATTTCTTAACAACCATAGAACCAAATACAAACAAACAACACTTTGATAGAATACAACCACAAATAGTCTAAACAATCCCTTAACAACCCAAAGGTAAAATAAACCAAAGTGGGAGAGAACCCAACTTGTAGAGGTAAGAGAGAAAAGGTAGGAGGCCTCAAGAACACCTCTAAGCCCAAACCTTCATTTCCCAAAATCTCATCCTTTGATCTCAGAAACTCCCTATTTCGTACACACGTAGCTCCTCTGGTCGAGAGATGAATTTTTAGTTGTCGTCGGCTGAATTTCATCACTGAACTGAGGATCACAAAGAAGGCCTGACTTCTCTTCCTCTCCCTCTTGCTCTACCATGACCAAACCAGAAAATGAGATATTTTCTCCCAAAAATCTGATTTTTCTAACCTTATCTTTAATCTTAAGGACTTGGCCCACATCGCGCCACGTGTCCACCACTTGTTCAGGTCCGTTTTTGTCCCCGAAACGATTTATTTCGTCCCGATTTAAGTTCAAATTATTTTATATAGAATTTATTTAAACTATTTTCCAACTATCAAAATTTCTTTAAATATCTGCTTAAGGGTCACTGTGACACCTGCTTTGAAAAACGTGAAAAATCTTATCCCCGGGACCGACGAAATTCATCTCAGAACTGTAGATTACGAGACGGTCCAACGATGAGGTATGTTTCATCATTTGAGATCATGGAAGTTTTAGGTTTGAAACCCATACCAGAGGGCAATTTCTATCAGCTTTGCCTTTTTTTTTTTTTTCGTAAAAGTTCAACTACCCAGTTTTACAAAATAGCTCCTCATCATAAGATTGCTGGATTTGTTCTTGATAATTGTAACTTGAGCTTCCTTGACTTTGAAAATTTTGGTTTCCATAGGGGAAATCCTCATACATCCTCCAACCCAAATGATAGTAGCTCGGCATGATGTGTTGAGGTTGAAAGTAATGACCTCCATTATAGTTGAAATAATTGGGTGCTCTTTAAGTTTGTTGGTCAATGAGGTTTGTGAGAGCATCAATCTTTTTCTCAAGTGCGCATAAAGCCATCCATCGACATGATTGCTCATTATGTCGAGCACTTAAAAGAAAAATAAAAAATAAGAAAAAATGAAGTATACTAAATGCAATTAAGAAATAAAAGAAATTTTTTGCTTAAATTAGCAAACTTCTCTTTTACCAAAATATCAATCCAAACACCAAACCGTACCTTCCGCAGCAACGATGCCAAAAACTTGTTCGTGATTTTCCCAGTTTCGCACCTGATCACACAGTAATACAAAGGGACTAACAAGTCCAACATCGACCTCACATGGAAGGCGTGGTTTTAGGCGAGGACGGGAGTACCGGCCACAGTCGCCTCACTATTCGAGGACTTGATGGTTAGGTGAAAAAAGGGTTTCCTAAACTAAGCTAAAAACAAAACAAAACAAAACAAATAAAACAAGGTGATCAAATGTCCACCATAAGGAATGGAGTAACATCGTAATAAAACTCAAGGAAAGATTCCAGGCTTGATCTTCCATGACAATAAGAGTTAGATTCATTGCCGTTGATTATGGGGATGTACACTGTGTCTAGTCTCATGAATCCAACATGAGGTTTACACTTTCGTGTCTCCCCTCAATTTCTCACACCAACTCCCTATTCTCCTTTCGGTTCATCTAGATCATTAAGTATGGTACTTTTATATGGTAGTGCTTTCCTTGGGAATCCTATTATTCACCTCTCGGTCCATACAATAGGACTACCTGGACTATGCTCGGATTGATCACCTTTTGGTCCATACGATCCTCACATATTACTAAGATGGTGTTACTCCTAATGAACCATTTAAGACGCATTTCAGGTATTCCCACCCCTAGACTTTTCTGACAGGTTAATTAGTATTTCAATTAACTAATTCATACCTTAAGAGACTTGAGACCAGATTTTAGGGAGTAATCCAAGAGTCACCAAGGATGCTCTAGCATGGGGATCGAAGACCCAACTCTTAATATGGATTAATTAGTTAAAACCATTATAATCCTAAGAACTACACCAACTAACATCCACAAAAACATGAGTTCACAAAACCATTCTAAAAGATATATAAATCAAGCATCA
The DNA here is from genome assembly GCA_016808115.1 of Tetrastigma voinierianum. Lineage (NCBI taxonomy): Eukaryota > Viridiplantae > Streptophyta > Magnoliopsida > Vitales > Vitaceae > Tetrastigma > Tetrastigma voinierianum. Next base: position 82,943 of record JAEQBH010007625.1, read on the forward strand.
ATTTAAACAATCAACCCTAGAGGAAAGTTTAGCTACTCATTACAACCGACAAATCCATCAAAATCATGTCTATTACATCCATAATAATGAAAGAGATGAGAAGAGAGTGAGAGTTAGAGATACAAAACAAATATGAGATGAGAAATGCTCCAAACTCAGCTCCAAGGTTGAATAAGGTTCTCTAGTTGATAGATTCTTCAACATCACACCGAATCCAAAGTAAAATAAAAAAATTCACAAACCCTAAAGTGATTCAAGAATAAGAGAGGAGAAACCCTAAGAGGGTGTTCTCCCTCTAAAAAACCAAAAACTAAACAAGTGTAAAGAACAAATATTTATAGAATTTGGAAAATGGGCTAATGATGGGCTTAAAAAATGCAATTTTCTATTCCAGCCCGCAATCCTTTGCCTTGGTGAACCTGAAGGTGCCTGCCTGCCTTTCCTTCACCATTTTAACGCTCTTCGTGATTGGAGAACAGAATGCACGCTAATTTAGATTTCAACTTAAGACTAACTTGATCACACTCTCTCATTCGACCTCCAAATGTGATGATTTTTGTTTCTACCGAAAGATAAGAGAGAGTAGAATCTATCAATATCAAGCTTGCGTCAGCGAGAGCTAATATGGGAGACTTAAAACAACAAACTTTGAGGGATACTACATGTCTGTTTTAGAAAATCCTCCCGACTTCACGAAATGTATCTTTTCATTAGAACTTCTAATTGGGTGATATTGATTTGTTGAAAGCTTGAAGGTGTAGAATACATCTGCATCATGCTTGAACTGTGAGGTCAGATATGAACTAGAATTCTATCTTTGACTCCTAGCTATGCTCTCTCGTTCAAAATGTAAATTTTTAGAGCCATAAGATATGTACTAAGAATTTGAGCTCCTCAAAAAACACCATAAAATCTTATGATTTATAGGTGATTAATGGTATAAAATAATGTATGAAAAGAACCTATCATTACCCTGAGGTGGGGACTGCACATTGGATAACTTGACTATAAAATCGCCTAGACTCGACCCTTATAATGTGCCCCACCACTGCCGACCCTGATGTCGAGTGAGTTTGATACTCGATTTCGAACTCACTCAACTCCACGACCCACTTTAGGAGCCGCTACGAAGCGTCTTGTTTATGGAGAACGACTCTGATCGGATAACTAGAGAGTTCAACGATAGTATGGGCTTACAAGTATAGGCGTAGCTTCTTGGATGCCATTCTAAGGGTCAACACTATTCGTTCAAAGTTGGTGTACCAAGCTTCCCCATCTATTGACATCTTACTCACAAAGTATACCAGTCTCTGCTTGTCGCCTTCATTCGTTCATGCCAAATTCATGCTGATAGTCGCGGCTGAGGCAGCTAGATATAAGTAGAGCTTCTCCCCATCAACCGGTTGAGATAAGGATAGGGGGGAGGCGAAGTACACCTTGATTGAGTGAAAAGATCTATCACACTCTGATCCTTATCCCTTGCCGGAGGCGCCTTTCAATGCTGTGAAGAAAGGCCACAATCGATCTGAATACATGGAGATGAATTTGTTGAGTGCCGCTAACTGGGTGAGATTCAGATCTACCGTCAAGGGGCAAGGGCTACATCAAATCAATAGCTTAGACCTACTCGGGGACCATTTCGACGTCCCTCTGGTTGACTAGGAAGCCGAGGATATTCCCTGATCCAACCCCAAACACACACTTCTCTGGATTCAAGCTTAGGCGATGCAATTACATCAACCGTAACATGTCCCGCAATTCAGACATATAGTCTTCTTGAGACTTTGATTTCACCAGCATGTCATATATATATGCTTCCATGGTGTTTCCCAACAAAGGTGCAAAGATTCGAGTCATCATGTGCTGGTAGGTGGCTTCAGCATGTTTTAGACCAAAAGGCATCATGTCAGAGTAATACATCCTCTCGCTTCGTGTTATGGAATGTTATGTCCGTCACCTGAGGGATGCATCAGATCCGGTTGTAGCTTGAGTACGAGTCAAGGAAGGATAAGAGTTGATGGCCCACCATGGCATCCACTATCTGGTAAATACATGGTTGAGAAAATGTATCCTTCGGGCAAGCATCATTAAGGTTAGTATAGTCGATGCACACTCGCCACTTACCATTCTTCTTTAGGACTACCACGACGTTGGATAGCCACTCAGGGTACTGAATCTCCCTGATGAAACCGGGTGTAAGGAGTTTGTCCACTTCCCATTTTATGACCTCTTGGTGTGTTGGGTGGAACCGATGTAGTTTCTAGCGTATTGGCCTGCACTCCTTCCGAAGGTTAGATAATGTGGAGCCATAGTGGGCGAAACGCCAGGCATGTCGGCATGAGACGATGCGAAAACATCACAGAACTCTTGTAATAGTGATAAGAAAGAGTTAATCTCCTCCTAAAAGAGAGCTTTTCCCAAGCTAACTTGCTTAGGCTTGTTTGGACCAAACAGAGGATGCACTTATAGAGGCTCCGCTACCTTTAAGGCCATCATGCTTGGTGAGATGGGCCTCAAGCTGTCGTTACTATTTAGTCGGATTCCTCCTTCTGCTACTTGACCTCCTAGCATGTCTTTGGTGCATACTGGTTTCCCTATAAGTCAATCTGGCCCTATAGAGTCAAGAAGCTTAGCATTTGGTGGTACAAGGACGGAAATGCCTTCATCGTGTGGATCCAAGTGTGTCTCAAAATGGCGTTGAAGGATGACAGTTCATTAATCATTGTGAGAAGGATCAAAGCAGTAATGGGCCTAGTCGAAATTGGTAGCACTATTTCTCCCAACTAGTTGGTTTGTGCGCTGTTAAACCAAACCAGCATTCTTCCAAGATTATGGATTGTCAGTTTATGCTTAAAGTAAGCAACGCTGAAAGGGGCAGAGCAGATCAGGATCACTTCCGGGGTCAACCAAAATCCGCTTCATCAAGTGTCGACCAATTTCCAAGGTTAGAACCATTGTGTCATGATGAGGCATGGAAAGATGTCTGAGAGGGGATTCAGAGAAGGTGATGACTTTGTCAATGGGTTAGATGCTACTTAGGGTAAAACTGTAATTAACCTCGACCACAAAGATACCCGAGTGTTGTTGGCCTCAAGATTTGGGAATTACCAGCCAACGAATTATCATCACAGCATGGCAGTGCTTGTTGGCGGTGAGGCCTGCGAATTGTTCGGGGTCAGTTCTTCTATGTACTCTTGGATATGTCCCATTTTGACCAAGTAATCTAGCAGCCTTCAAATTTTATAGCAGTTGTTGGTCTGATGCCCAACATCCCTATGGTATTCGCAAAATCGAGATTTGTCTTTCCCCTTCGGATCACCCCTTTTGGGCCTCGGCCACTTGAAGCCCTAAAGGAATTGAATAATCGAAAGGAGTTAAGACGGTGGGACCGTGAGCCTTGTTTGGCCAGTGTTGTCTCTGGTTTGATGTCGGAACCTCTGTCAAGGCAATCAGTCTTAGTCTGACGGCCTGTGTGTCCCGAACCATTGGATTAATGCTTACCCCTCCTATCCTGCTCGTCTCGACCTCGCTTGCCCTTTCTCCTATCATACTACTGGGAATCATATGTACTTGCCACCATCCGCTGTCGTAGACAATAAATATCTCTAGTCATGTACTGTTCCCCTTCGGGAACAACTCATCAATCATCGTGGGGGGATGCAGCGACAAGGAATAAAAGAACTAGGTGTTCGGGCGAATAGCTTTCTTCACTGCTTGTAGGACCGTGTTTGGGCTCATGACTTCGAGTTGGAGGATGTTGGCACCGAAATCCGGCTCATAAAGTCCCCGACGGACTGATCTCCCATCTCGACGTGAAAGGCCAACCTCCGCTTCCACCGAAAGCACACATAACTACGAAAGAACTTCTCAACTAGGCACCGGAAAGAGTTGATCGTATTGGGAGCTAGGCGGTGGAACTAGGACAAGGTGGGGCTGACCAAGCTGATCGAGAAGACCTTACACAGTGTAGCATCATTCCATGTCTATAATGTCATTATCTGTCAGTAATGCATTAGGTGATCAAAAGGATCCCAGGCCCATCGCATTTGAAATTTCGATAAAGCCGGCAGGGCGGGCTGCCTTGGTTCAGGGGGTAGGACAAACGGGGACGATGGCATGTCGTCCATTGCGCACAATGCGGGATCCAGATTTCTCTGAGGGAAGGGAGTTCTGTTTGCACAAGGGTGGGTGATTAACTTGGGGATGAACTCAGTGAGGGGGTAGAGAGAAGTTGTTGATGGATTCAAACCCCTCAAGGCTACATGAAAACGATGGGTTTTGGTCGACGCTCGTAGTGGTAGCCACGCCGTAAAGTGGCATTTTCACGTAGCGTAATGCTGTTTCGCAAAAACGAGGCTAACTGCTGTGTGTGCTTTACTCATGTTGATCTTCTTCAAAGATTCGGCCCAACAACAACAAGCCATTGCTATGTAGACTCGAATCGAGGGGAATCCCATTGAAAAGGTTGGAAGTGAACTTTTGATGCCTTCTGCAACAACTTGCAGGAGTGTGAGATTTTTTCCCTCCCACATACATCGCCACGGAAAAGTCTCAAAAGTCCTTTCCACAATAGATTTTTTTATTACTCTCTATTGAATGTTGATAATACAAAAAGAAAGAAAATCTCCCTTTGGATCCAAAACTCATAACAAATACATATCTACTCAAGTGGGTGGTTATCAAATAAAATGGGCTATGATGTGGACATTTATGAGCGCTTTACAATTCCTAGTCTAACACTTACGTTACACATTGATGGTGACATAACGTTTGTCAAGGTGGATATCCGTTTTATCTTTGATGCTCGAGGTGATTTAGTTACGTTCGAGGTGATGGAGGCGGTGTCCTACCTAACCTTCCGAGCCTTCCGTCAAGTTTAATCCTTATTGAGCTCGAGTCATCACGTGACGGCGCCACGTGAGCAAGCTCAGTCATCAAGTGACGACCATGTGAGCGATATCGTGTCCTTCACCCAATCGCCACGTGAGCAAAGGGTATTATCCCATTCCACTTATATATTATATTTTATATATTTTTAAATGCAACCACACAAACTAAAATAGAGCATGTAATGTTAGTGTTTCTATGTTATAATTATGTTGCATTTGTATTATACATGTACTTTCTAACTAATTAAGGACATTATTTTTATACAAAACATTCAATTTATAAAGCATTAAACCTATCAATTTATAATAATACTTGTAGAAAAACATAACAATTACACACACACACTATAAGTCATAATTCCTATACAATAACCTTCAACTATTAAGATTCAAAATTTATAGTACCTACTCGTAAAAAAATTACACAAAAATTATATTATATAGTAATTACATATCATTTTATATTATTTTATTATTGTTGCTACAGCCAGCATCTTTTGAATTCTTCTACCCTTGTATAGTATTTAATAGGTTGAACGTATTAAAAAATAAACATGATAGGTAATCTTTTCTATTGATAATTAAAAAGTTAAATATCGCGATAAGTCTAATTCAATTTGCTAGAAGATCATCATTAAATGACTCCAACATGGTAGGGAAAAAGGTTTCTGGCCTCAATGAAGGTAGTTTATTATATTGTATTAAAAAGTGATTAGATTTTAAAAAAAGCAAATATTTACTTTTATGTTCAAGGAAATTTTAAGAAATGAGTCATGAAAATATATTTTTTTAAATAAAGAAATTCAAAATTTTGCTTTCAAGGAAAAAAACAAACCCCTAAAATTATATATTTGATTTTTTTTTATATAATATTTACAATGAATAAAAATAAATAATAAAAAAAAAGAGGAAAGAGAGAACTCGGTCTAGTCAGTGTTTTCTTTATTCTCATCGCTATCATTTGCTGAGTGTCGCAATGCTATCATTTCTTTTCTTATTCTCAATGCTATCATTTGCTGAGTGTCGCAATGCTATCAGTCTCCTGCCTCTTTCTCCTTCTTTCTATTTAAGAGCAAAACAATGAACATTTATTTTGATCAATTTCCTTATATAGAATATTGAACTTTTCTCCTTGTTTTAATTCTGGTCCCAAGAATGGATCCTGTTTCTGTGACACAGCTTATTACTTCTTAGCAACAATAAGTACTCAGCTTAATCATTAAGTTGATAATCAATATATATATATATATATATATATATATATATATATGTGTATGCGCGTGTATGTATATATGTCAACGCATCATCACTGCGTAGTTTGCTTCCGTAATTTGAACTCTCCTTGGTTTGGTCTCAGGGATGGTGGCAATTGCTATAACAAGTCTTATTACTCTCATAGGGGTAATCACTCCCTTTGTTGTCAAGGGAGTCTTGTGGGCCGTTGGGTTCAAGGAAGAGTTGGAAAAACTTTCCATGACCTTGGTCATAATCCAAGGTGTCCTTACACACTTAACTGGAGCAATTGGAGCAGGAACTGATGCAAACCTGGACTCGACTTCTTAAAGTTGCAGTTTATGATGCAGAGGATTTATTGGGCACATTGGAAAACGCACTGAGGAAAAACGAAGTATCACGCTCTTACTCTGAAATTGGCATCCAGATCATCGTGAAGAAACCCAACCGAAAATTTGATCACATTAGATACTGCAAAGTTGTTTCACTTGTTCCAATCCGAGAGTATGGATCTTAAGTTCCTTCCAACTTCATGTGGATATGTCCACCGTGGTTGGAAGGAAGAAGGATAAAGAGGAAATAGTTAAAATGTTGCTAGACAGCACATGATACCGAAGGTAATATTCCTGCCATTTGCATCGTCGTGGGATGATAAGGTAGGTTTGGGGAAAACAACTCTTGCTCAGCTGGTCTACAATGATCTCGAGATAGTGCAACGTTTTGAGGAGAGTAATAGAATATGGGTCAGTGTAAATGTGAATTTTGACCTCTCTAGGATTCTTAGAGAGATGATGATGAAGTCCGATGCCAAGATAAACCATACAAATTTTTCGCTCGACCGGTTATGTGAAGCTTTTCTGAAATTCATACGTGGAAGACGTTTCTTTCTCGTTCTAGATGACGTCTGGACTGAGGGCGATAATGAATGGAAGAGGCTTCTATTTCTCCTGGAGAAAGGAGCAAATGGGAGTAGAGTTCTGATCACCAGTCAACAAACAGGACTTTGCCGTGTTCCGGACGATCCATTTATTCACAAGTTGAACCTTCTGTCTAAGATGGAGTGCTGGTCTTTGTTTGAACGCACTGCATTCGGACAAGGCAAATCATGTCCACTCCCACCTGGAAGACTATGGAAATAACATTGTCAGAAAGTGTCAGAATTTGCCTCTAGCAGTGCAGGCGATGGAGCTTCTAAGCAGCAATCTCGATCCAAAAAAATGGCTAGAAATCTCTAAACTTGACCTATTGAAAGCTGAGAAGATGAGGGAGTTCACGAGGAGTAAGAATCCCACCATTTTGGCAGCGCTGAAAGTGAGTTATAATCATCTCCCTTCCCCTCTAAAGCCACTGTTTCGTTACTGTTCCTTGTTTCCCCGGGGGTATTTATTCGATAAGAAGCAGTTGGTTCAATTGTGGATATGGAAGATTTGATCCAACAACATGAAATTCGGGCTGAGGAGATTGCTGCAACATTTTTAAGGAGTTGGTAAGGAGGTTCTTCTTTCAAACTTCAAACGTAGACATGGAAAGGTATGTGATGCATGATCTCTTCCACGAGCTGGCGGAATCAATTTCGGGGCCCCACTATTGCCTAGTGGAGAATAACAGAACTCGGGAAGACAAATTATTCACTAAGGAAACTCGTCATGTGTCATTGGTGTGTGAAGATGTGGAGAAACCTATTGGGGACATGACCGATAAATCAAAGAAGGTGCGCACCCTTCTACTCCCCGGTGATAACTTGAAAGTATTCAGCCCAGCTATCATCCATAAATTGGGCAAAATGGAATTCATCCGTGTTTTGGACTTGAGTTCAAGTACAATTCTGGAAGTGCCAAATTTCATTGAAAAGTTGAAGCCGCTGCGAACTCTACAATCTGCAAACTCTGCTATTGTTAGGGTGTGCTTCGATTTCAATATTGCCCAAGGACCTTGCCAAGCTTATAAACTTGCGGCATCTTGAACTGGATCAAGAGTGCTGGCGCAAAATCGCAAGGTTGCCACCAAGAATTGGGACTTTAACAAGTCTTCATAACTTGCATGCGTTTCCAGTTAGGCGCGAGGCCGGATATGGGATTGAAGAACTGAAGGGCATGCCATACCTTACAGGAACATTGCATATTTCAAATCTTGAAAATGTAGTAAATGCAGCAGATGCAGAGTTGAACAAGAAAGAAAACCTGAACACACTAGTGCTGAATGGAGCAGCAATGAAGTTGCTATAGCAGGATGAAGCAGTGAAGGTGCTTTGAAGACCTGCTAGCTCATTCAGAGCCTGTGAGTCAAAATTTATCATTTCAGGGGTACCACATTTCCACACTGGATGACAAGCGGGCAACTCCAAAATCTTGTAGCTGTTTCCTTAAAAGATCACAAAAGTTGCAAACTCCTCTCACTTGGTCAGCTACTCCTCCTTGAAAAGCTGAAAATTCAAGGGATGCCAAAGTTGGAGGAATTACAGCATTCAGCTGGGGGCTATGCATCCCTGACTTTGTTAAAGATCAGTGATTGCGCCAATCTGACAAAGTTGCCATCCCACATTCCTAAGCTGGAAGATTTGGAGATTTGTAATTGCCCTAAACTGGAGGAATTACCAGAAAAATTCATGCCAAAAAAGCTGGAGATTTGCGGGTGTAAGTTATTGAAAGCCCTTCCAGCCCCCAAGTACTCCCAACAACTTCAGCATTTACTCCTCCAAGAATGTGAGGATGGAACGATTATCAGCAGCATACCAGAGACAAGTTCGTTAAAGTCTTTGGTGCTTTCAAACATAGCAAAGCTAGGAGCTTCCCAAAAGTGGCCTCACCTTCCTGGTCTCGAGGCTTTGCACATCCGTGGTTGCAAAGATCTAGTTTCTTGTCCCAAGAGGAATCAGTGCCATTCCAAAGTATCTTTACCTCTCAAATTTTTGTCCATCCAAGGGTGCTCCCAACTTATGACATTGCCTGGGCTCCCAAAACGCCAGGAATGTTTCACTCTGATCCTGGCCCCAATCTTTCAGTCCCTTGGTCCTGATGATGTATTAAAAAGCCTCAATGCTCATGATCTTACTCAAGGATTGCCCCACACCCAGTCATTACCGGAGGAGGGTGTTTCACTTCCTAGAACATTTGGTAATTGAAAGATGTCCTTACTAATGAAGCGCTGCAATAAAGAAGGATGGAGGAGGACCAGATTGGCAAAAAAGATCATGCACATCCCTGACCTAGAGATTGGATTTACCGAGCATCATCATCATCCATAGATCAACCAAAGGCATTCCCAATGCGTTGGCCTTCATCATATTATGCGGTACTGAAAGGTTTAGACTTGTCATATATATACCTCATTGGATTTCAATACTCTCTTACTAGCTCAATTTTCAAGCTCATTGTCCATGCATGATTTGTAATGTCTGTGTGCACACAATTATAAAAACTGAAAATCTTATCGCCAAATGCCAATCATCTTACCATATCTTTATTTATTTGGAAACAAGTGTTGATTCTAAAATGATGCAGCATGAAAATTTATATAAACATACCTTCAACTTTTTATAAGTCTTGTGTCTTTATATTTATGAAAGAATAGGTCAATTTCAAATCATCTCTCGAGGTAACTTTCTTCTCTAATGTAATGAGTAATGACAAATCTCTAGCAACAATTTCTATTAGCCTCAGTTGCAAAGATTTGAAAAAAAAAAATGAAGATTTCTTCAAGTTAAAAGTAATCTCTTGTGAACATAGTAAAATAACACCTTTCGATTGCCGCATTTTTCGAGTATCGGTTCTTCAAGAGAAGATGGATTAAACCTTCTTCCCCTAGTTTTTATCACCTCTGTAATCATAGATAATTGAAGGGAAAAACATGTTTTCTTTTCCCAACTAGTTTCTAATTCTACAATACTATAACACTCTCCTCAAGTTGAAGCATAGATGTTGATCATGCCCAACTTGTTACAAAGATAACTGACTCGATCTCCACTCAAAGGTTTTGTGAAAATATCTCCTAATTGTTCTAGTCTTCACATATCCTGTAGAGATCAACCCCAACTGGATCTTCTCACGGACAAAATGATAATCTATCTCAATATGTTTGGTCCGTTCATGAAATACCGGGTTAGATGCTATATGCATGGCAGCTTGGTTATCACACCAAAGCTTCGCTGGTACTGAAGATTGATGCTCACTTCCATCAATAACTGACGTATCCACATGATCTCGTATATAGACTATGTCATAGCTCTATACTCTGACTCAGAACTACACTGCTAGACAACACTTTGCTTCTTACTCTTCCATGAGATCAAATTTCCTCCAAAAAGCACACACACCCAGCCGACTTCTATCTTCCTAGATCATGCCCAATCTACATTAGAAAAGCACCACCATGGTATGTCCATGCTTCTTATACAATATTCCACGTCTAGGAGCTTCTTTCAAATAGCATAGGATATGCTCTATAGCTGCCCAATGACTGACTGTGGGAGACGATATATACTGATTCAAAACACTTATTGAATAAGAAATATTCGGGCTAGTTACTATAAGATAATTCAATTTCCCAACCAGTCTTTTGTATCTCTCAAGGTCTTCAAATAGGTCTCCTTCCTTAGTGATCTCCACATTAGAAGTCATAGGAGTACTACATGATTTGGCAACCAACTTCCTTGTCTTAGACAACAAATCGAGCACATATTTATGTTGAGATAACAGAATTCCCTACTTACTTCTCATGACTTCAACACCAAAGAAATACTTCAACATTCCTAAATCCTTTGTGTGAAACTGATTGTGAATAAAGGATTTAAGAGATAATATGCCTTTGGAGTCACTCCTAGTGATGACAATATCATCCACATACACTACCAAGAGAATAATAATTTAATCGGAATTATAGAAGACTCCGAGTGGTCGACTTTACTCTTCGCATGGTAATGTCTCAACTGGCTGACCGACTCATTAAAACCAAGCACGTGGACTCGCTTTCAAACCATACGTAAATCTCCTCGAAGACGGCAGACACCTTCCCTATCTTCCCCTGAGCAACAAACCCCGGAGGTTGCTCCATTTAAACCTTTTCCTGCAGATCTCCATGTAGAAAGACATTCTTAATATCAAGCTGATGCAAGTCCCAATCATAAGAAGTAGTAAGAGAAATAAATAGATGAGCAGATGTAAGCTTAGCTACAAGATAAAAAGTATCAAAATAATAAACTCCATAAGTTGGAGCATAGCCCTTAGCAACAAGATGTGCCTTTAATCTAGAAAATGCACTCCATCAGATTAAACTTGGATCAAGAAACACTAACGACAACTAATAGCTCATTAGTAAAGGCACTAAGTCCCATGTACCATTATCATCTAAAGCCTGCATTTCATCCACCATAGCACTACGCCAACCAGGGTGAGATAAAGCCTCACGGATAGTGTTAGGAAGAGAGATAGAATCAAGAGATGCAATAAAGGAACAAGAGGAAGACGAAAAATGGTTATAGGAAACAAACAAAGAGATTGGGTGAGCACTCTGATGTTTACCTTTACGGAGAGCAATCAGAAGATCATCATTCTAGATTAGATCTGATGATGAAGCAGCCTTTGTTGGACTAGAGACTAGAGGGTTCTGGCGCCAAAGATATACCTAAGTAATGGGAGGTTTAACATGAACGAGAGTTAGAGTAGGAGTTGGTGGAACACGTGAGGAAATAGCGAAAACTAATAAATCATCACCCTCCCTTGACAATAGGAGAAGAATGGAAACGGGGTAGTCCTAAAGAATGTAACATCGTAGACACAAAGTAACATCAAGAGTGGGAAGCAATAAATACCTAGACCCTTTTTTAACACGAGAATATCCCATAAAGATACACTTTAAGGACTTCAGATCAAGTTTAGAGACTTAAAGACGGACATCCCAAACAAAGCATGTGCATCCAAATACCTTGGGATCAATAAGGAACAATGGTTTATTTGAAAACAACTGGTGGTAAGGAGTAGCCCAATTAAGAACCGATGAGGGTATCCTGGTAATAAAAAAAAAAAGGCGATAGAGACTAGGTCAGCCCAAAAATGTTTAGAGATATCCATTTGGAACAAAAGGACTCGGGCAGTCTCAAGAAGATGTCTATTCCTTCTGTCGGCTATCCCATTCTGAGATGGTGTATCAACATAAGAGGTCTGATAAAGAATCCCATGTTGTAACATGAAGGATTGAAAAGTTTATGACAAATATTCCTTGGCGTTATCACTCCTCACGTTTGAATAGGATATGAAATTGAGTTTGAATTTGATAACAAAAGGCACTAAAATGAGAAAAAAACTCATAACAACTTTTCATTAGATAAAGCCAAGTGACGCAAGAGAAATCGTCAATAAAAGTAACGAAATACTTAAACCTTGTGGGAGACATAACTGGACAAGGACCCAAACATCTTAATGATTGACTCTAAGACTCAAATGCACAAAATGAAGCATAGCATATTGACACGACTCACAGTTTAGTGAGGATAGACTCAAAAACTGAGGACATAGCTTCTTTAACTGAGAGAGAGAAGGATGGCCCAAGCGACAATGTAATTCAAAAGTGGTAACAACTCTAGGACAAGCAATAGACTTTGGTACCTCTGTTTCAAGGATGTAGAGACCCCTAGATTCGCGTCCTCTACCAATAATCTGCTTCATCGAAAGATCCCGAATCAAACAATAATCAAGATAGAATGAGATACGTAATTATGTACGAAAGTGAGTTTATTCACATAAAATTAAATTAAAAGAATCAGGGTAAAACTAAAAAAAGTGTCAAAGTGATAGAGAGTCGATGAATTGTCCCTAACCTAATGACACAAGATATTGACCCATCTGCAAGGGTAATAGTAGAGGTAGAAGGATGAGACTGAAACGTAGTAAATAAACTAGAATTACCTGTCATGTGGTCAGTGGCTCCAAAGTCAATGACCCATATGGAGGAAGATGAAAGAAAACATGTATTGGTTTTACCTGACTCAACGAGTGTAGTGATAGAAGTAGATGCAGACTTAAGTGATTTATGGTAATGAACATATTGAAATCTTCGATTTTTATTCTGCAACTTCCTACAATTCCAACGTACATGTCTCGGATTATGGAAATAATGACACACAACTCCTCCTGAGGGTTTCGTGACAAATCTAACTCAAACAAGCCTTTGAAAATCCAAAAAATACCAAAAAATAGGATTGTGCAAGGAAAATGACCACCTTTCCACGGAAAACATCACACTTGAATGGATTTTAGTCCCACATACCTCAAAACACTCGTGAGAGTCACGGATTCTAATAACATTTGCTAGAAAAATCAATAAGGAACCCTAGATAAATGGGGCGGTAGCCGAGCACAAAAGAGGGAAAAAGGCACTACTATAGGCCTTAGACCAAGAAGAAACGTAGTTGGGGAGCTTTTTCGGTGGTCGGAGACATCGGAGGTGAAATCCGATGGCCGGAATGTTCTCCATGCCCTAGCACATGAGGGGAGGTTTGAGATGCAAATGCGCGTGGAGCGGATCACGCCAAAGATCTCTACTGCCGGTGGGTAGATCCGTGATAGCGATTCAGTGAGGTTGTTCATTTGTCTCGTAATAATGATTCGAAAAGTTGCCAGAGTTGTGTTGCCGACGATGAAGGTTTTTCTCACGATTTTTCCAAAAATTTTTCCATTTTTTGAACAAATTCAAGCCTTAGGCTCTGATACCATGTAATCACAGATAATTGAAGGGAAAAATTGTAACTTTCATTAATCGCAACCTATTTATATGAAAGACAATCCCTAATCCAAATAGGAAAGAATCCTAACTCTACATGTTTCCTTTGCCCAACTAGTTTCTAATTCTATAATACTATAACAACCTCCATTAATTGTTCGTATCAACTGGGAAATCCCCCAGGAAATCAGCCCCCAAAAGTAGAATTTACATGTTTGTGAGGGAGAGAGTAGGTTCACTTTCACCAAATTAGACAATTATTTGTCAGTAGAAGATATATAACTTCCAAAGCCATGGATTCAGGCAGGTAAACATATGCAATGTTCAACAAACCTATAATTAGAAGTAATACATGATAATTGATCATTTTTAAATATGCATCTGATAGAGATTGAAATTTCATAATTTTTTTAGGAGGAAAGTTTGAAGGTACTTAGTACAAGATAAAGAGTACTCAACAATACACTAGCAATATTATAGTTTGTAAATTATCAATTTTGATAGTTATTCTTTCATATATGCATTTGCCCAAAAAATAAAGATAAATATTGAGTAAAATTAAAAGGAGCAAGATCGTGAGAGCCATCGAATATAAGCGAATGCGGAGTACTCAACAATATAATAAATAGAGGATAGATAATCCATTATCTTTTACTTTTCACGTAATGGTTTGGATAGAAAGTGAAATTCCACCATAATCTTTGCAGCAAGATGGAGACAAAATGACCATCATTCTTTTGTTCTTTTAGACTACATGTGAATTTTAAAGGGAATGAATCAGCCAGAACAACCAAGTCGAAAAAAACACTTTATCGCTTTTTGTGAGCTCGCTAATGATATTTCTTTAGACATGTTCAAGAAAAACTAAAGATTACAACTAGTCTATAAGAAGATTTATCAAGTTTCTACTAAGAGCCTTAGGGCTCATCAATAGAAAATAATCGGTCTCTTTTCATATACTTGTATTTGGATAGAAATTGTAACTACAATCATGTGAGTAAATTCTAACCACGAAAGCCATCAAAGCTAGTAGAGCTCAACAAGTTCTTTAGCAACACAATAGCTAAAGTTCATAGATGATTATTGATTTTGTTTTAAAAAATCAAGATTCATAAGTTTTATGTGGAGGAACCTCCAGAGAGAAGGAACAGTTGAACCATCAAATTTTGTTGAAGATGGTGCCAACCATAGAAAAATAAATAAGACTTCATTATATTCTAATTATTCTTTGGGCATGAATTAAGCTAGAAAGTCAATATTCACGATTATTCGATTTGTAACTATTACAAAATACACAGTTTACATGTAAACATTAGAAGGGAAAAACCATGGGCAAGAGTACCAAATCAACTATGTCAAAGAAGGGTATTATGGTTACGAAGAAAATATCAATCCGTAAACTTTAAAATACATATATATTTATAGGCATTGAAAGGAAAATAAATGCATGTTCCCTTTCTACCACCATAGATCACCCAAACAACCACAATGCCAAATTGTGAAACATTTTGGATTGGGTTAATTTGATAGAATTCTAGTCACCAAACTCTAACAATCTTCACCTTCACATGAATTCTAGTACAAAAGATGAACAAAATCCATTCTTTAATAAAAGCTCTCAATCTCTCCCAGGGAAGCCACCCTTTTGTCACCTAGAGGTGGTAATAGGTAAGTGAGGGTTGTAGATGGTGCTTAGGTTAAAAGTTTGGCTTCTGAGGCCATGCCATCTTATTGTTCCTAACAGATATATGTGTGTTCCTGGACACCGTTCCTATTGTGTCTGGACTCTTCTGGAACAAAGGGTGTAAGGAAGATATAAAATATATGTAGCAAAATAAAAGCACATAATATTTTACGTGTTTTGACAACTGCCTAGTCTACAGGGCTATACCCAGATGCAAGGATTTCCACTAATTTGATTCAAGGTTTACAATTAGTCTTATGTGGTATGAGACTCTCTTTCTACCCATGACCCTTCTTGAAACCTAATCACTCCTATTGGAATTCAAAATAAATTCCCTCCATTCCCCTCTCTACAACATCACACACTTATACCCACATTACATCAATATAAGATAAAGAAAATAAAGAACATCATCTTTCATCAAAGGTGAAAGGCTTTTAACATGCAAATATTCCCAACTAAGTATCTCGTGACTCGCACTCCTTCAACACGCTCAAATTCGCTTGTTTTTTTTTTCGTTCGTCCGAATCAGATCGAGCACATTCCAAACCCTCGAATTTATCATTTTATGGATTCAGCTTGGAAGACTAGATAATGGTGGATCATTATCCTAATAAGACTCTAACCCTACCTTCTATTTTCTGCTTTTTCCTTTAAACTATCACAATGGAAATAGGAAACTTGCAGATCAAGTATCCTCATTAGAATAAAATCCTAAAAAGTTTCTAATTCCTGCTCACACATCTTAGACTTCGTATCTTCCTCGAGATTTGACTTATCCACTTGCCATATATAGATCCTAGCCCACGTGCCATTTGCTCCCAAGTTCCTTGGCCTCTTAGCTAGCAAACTCACATACGTCCCACAACTACTATGCTTCTAATATGTGCTCTTCAGGTCTCGTGTGTCCCTACACCGTAATCGCCCCTTGCAATCCGACTTCATTTTGGTTCTCTAGGGGCTAGATGTTTAACCTGGCTAAATCTTTCCCTCATATTTCATCTTCTAAGCACCATCTTCTTGTGGAATACTGAGACAAAGATACACAATTTAAACCTAATAGGTTCCAAATCTAGCTCGACACTCGGATTATTAGATTGGAGGGCTTTCCATTATTTGTAAGATGTTGATAAATCCTAGTTTATCCTAATGCTTCTTCCCAAAAGTTGAGAGACTGGAGGAGTCCTCTCTTGAGTAGAGTCTTATGCCCGTTCTAACTCTAATTCGAACTTGGTCTAGGGACTGAGTCCTATTCCAAGCAAAATCCTTTACCCATCATGATTCATGTTGCATCAAACCATGTAGCATAGTCCTAGACTAAGTAGGCTCCTTCTTGCTCCACTAGATCATGTGACTTTGGCATGTGACAAAGCCTCCCATTATTTAATTATGAATTTCAGCGTTATCTCTTTACTGAGATTATCTCAAGCTTTCACAATGGAAATTAGTATACTTGGGCACCAAGCAATCCTTTTTAGAGTGGAAACCTACTTGTGTTCCAATTTCATCCAAGAGATTATGGCCTAGGTGGATTTTCTGTCCTTTAACTTTATCCATAGGATCCAAATTAAGCAGTCCTAGCCACTTCAGTTTCTTCCTACTAGTTACCTTGGGTTCCAAGAGTCCAAAACTGATTCGAGTTCCAAGTCAGTTCCAATCATAGTCCTAACTCTCTCCAGGGACTTCATGTTTAAACCTTCAAATCTTCATCAAACTTGAACTCTGAGGTAGGCATATTCTCAGGAACCACTGGGATGAAGATAGTGCTACCCTAAACTCCAACAGCTTCCCAAAGTGAACAACACCTCACTCATTGTTTAATTCATGCTTTTGTACCTTTCACACTCCATGCAAGTGATCTAGATTATCCTATAATATTCTTGTAGGCTCCATTATATACTTAAGTGCCACATGATTTTAAATTAAAACTAGTGCAAATGTGAGAATAACGTCCTAGGAACTAAGATTAGGAAGTGTATATTTGAGGTAATTAATTACAACACTAGGAATGTGATTTCTACTTTGGATTAATATGCATAATTTGATGAGAAGCAAATTGCATAAAAAATGATTAATTGAGAACTTGATGAATATTAGATTAGGGGTTTGTTATAATGGCAACAATGAATTATGTAAAAAGTTCTTGACAATAATATCTGCAAGATCATATTCTAAAGGGAATGAGATAATAAAATAATCATATATGCTCAACTTATAACCTATCCTTAGTACTGTAGAAAACTTTGTTCAAAGATGATGATTTCATGTTTTCTATTTTGTATATGCCTTTAGATAGGAATTGAAAATTTTAATTTTTGTAGGAGGAAGTTCTAATGGAACGGAGCTTGCAGAACCATCAAATTTAATAAAACATGGTGGGCACTCAAATATGACAAAGTACTTGATATATTTATTTTTGGATGTATCGAGATAGCAAGTAAAGGTTCACAACAATTGTAGAAGAAATTCCCGAGGGGAAGGAACCAATAAAATCATTAAGTTTAGTAGAACAAAGTGAGTGTTGTACAATGCAAATAACAATAGGTGATAGATTGATATACTTTCATTACGATACGCATTTGATTTAAATTTAAGATTTACATTAATACTATAGGATTAATCCTTGTAGGGGGAAGAAGTTGGTAAAAGCATTAATTTTACTACAACAAAGTAATGCTCATTCTTAAAACAAAAGTAGTTTATATATGAACCAAACTTAGACTTTTTTTACTTTTGTGTTCAGAAAGAGAGAAGATTCCTAATGTCTTCCCTAATTTAGATCAATTTAGTTGATCATAGAGTGTTCTTAATAATATATAGTTGATCCTTGAGCAGAATAAGGTGGAAATAAAGATTCATAATGTAAAGGAAAAAATTCTAACTAGAAGAGCCATATAGAATTGAGTTCAATAGACTATATATCAATAATAGTTTGCATATGATAATTGATCCTTTTTTCAATTAAACATGAATTCTTGCTAAACATAAATATTTCTTATATTTGCTCTGGAAAATTCTAAGAGAAAAGAGGTAGCAAAGTCATCTAAGTTCTACAGAAAATAGTAAGTGTTATGTGATGCAAATCCATAATTCTAAATGATCATTGATTATTTTAATCCCGTTTAGATTTTGAATTTAAAAAAAAATCCTAAAAAGGAGTTCGTAGTACTAAAGAATTTAGTAGAAGAAAATGATAATTCATCTGCTTTAATATGAGTTTTGCAAATGATTAATTGGGACCTTGATGAATGCTAGATGAGGGGTTTGTTAGAATTGCAATAATGAATTATGGGTAAAAGATCTTGACAATAATATTTGGATGATCCAATTCTGAAGGAAAATAGCTGATAAAAGAATGATATATGCTCAACTTATAGCTTTTCCTTTGTATATCATGTTTTCTCTTTTGTATATACCTTTAGATAGGAATTGAAAATTTTAATGTTTGTTGGAGGAAGTTCTAATGGAAAGGAGCCAGCGTAACCATCAAATTTAAAAACATGGTGAGCGCTCAACATAACAAAGTACTTGGATATATTTATCTTTGTATGTATATCCACATTGTAAGTAAAGGCTCTCAACAATATTAGAAGAAATTCTCGAGGGAAGGAACCACAAAATCATTGAGTTTAGTATGACAAAGTGAGTGTTGTACAATACAAATAACAATAGGTGATAGATTGATATACTTTCGTTACGATATGCATTTGATTTTAAAGTTTAGATTTACATTAATATTTATAGGATTAATGATTGTAGGATGGAGGAGTTGGCAAAATCATTAAGTCTAATGCAACAAAGTGAATGCTCATTGTTAGGACCAATGTTGTTTATAAATGAGTTATGCTTAGATTTCTTTTACTTTTGAATTTATAAAGAGAGAAGATTCCTAATGTCTTCTAAATTTAATATCAATTAAGCCGATCATAGAGTGTTCTTAACAATATATAGTTATCCTGAGCAAACTAGTGAAAATAAAGATTCGTAATATGTTAAAGAAATTTTTAAATAGAAGGATCTAGTGAGTCGAAGTTCAATAGACTATGTATATTAATAGTTTGCAGATGATAACGGATCATTTTTTCATTTAAACATGAATTAATTTTTGAAAATTAATATTTATTATTTATAATGCAGATTCTAAGAGAAAAGAGCTAGTAGAGTCATCAAGTTCAGTAGAAAATAGTAAAGTGCTAGTGTGATGCAACCATTAATTCTAAATTTATCATTGAATATTTTAATCCCTTTTAGGATAATTCAATTTAAGAAAATCCTAAAAGGATTGTGAGTACTATCGAATCTAGTAGCAATAAAATGATAATTCATCTTTCTTTAACAAGAATATTGTATGATTAATTGGGACCTTTATGAATGTTATATGAGAGGTTTGTTATATTTGCAACAATGAATTATGGGTAAAAGTTTTTGACAATAATATTTGCATGATCATATTCTAAAGGGAATGAGCAAATAAAAGAATCATATATGCTCAACTTATAACCTATCCTAAGTGCTACAGAAAATTTTGTTCAAAGATGATGATTTCATGTTTTCTCTTTTGTATATGCTTTTAGATAGGAATTGAAAATTTTAATTTTTGTAGGAGGAAGTTCTAATGGAAAGGCGTAGCGTAATCCATCAAATTTAATAAATGTGGTGAGCACTCAAATATTAAGATTTATATTTGATTTAAAGTTAAGATTTACATTAATATTTTTAGGATTAATACTTGTAGGGAAAGGAGTTGGTAAAGCATGAATTCCCTATTGGTAGAACCAAAGTATTTTATATATGAACCATGCTTATCTTTATTTTACTTTTTAGAAAGATAGAAGATTTCAATGGCTTCCAAATTTAGATCAATTTAGTCGATCATAGAGTGTTCTGAACAATAATATATGGTTAATCCTTGATCAGAATATGGTGAAAATAAAGATTCTCAATATGTTAAGGAAAAAATTCTGAATAGAAGAGCCCTAGAGAATTGAGTTCAATAGACTATACAGTAATAATAGTCTGCAGATGATAATTATTCTTTTTTTCTATCAAACATGAATTCCCTTGCTGAAAATGAATATTTCTTATATTTATTACAAATTCTAAGAGAAAAGAGCTAGCAGAAATATAAAGTTCAATAGAAAATAGTAAGTGCTATGATGCAAATCCATAATTTAAATGATCATTGGAATATTCTAACCCTTTTAGATTCAATTCTAATAAAAAGGAGTTCATCATATTAATCGAATTTAGTAGCACAAAATGATAATTCATATGTTCTAATCCGAGTATTGTAAATGATTAATTGGGACCTTGATGAATGTTAGATGAGGGGTTTGTTAGATTTGCAACAATGAATTATGGTTCTATGATTAACTTATAACCTATCCTTAGTGTTGTAGTAAATTTTGTTTACAGGTGATGATTTTGTGTTTCCTCTTTTGTATATGCCTTTAGATAGTAATTGAAAATTTTAATGTTTGTCGAAGGACGTTCTAATGAAAGAAGCTAGCAAACCATCAAATTTAATAAAACATGGTAAGTACTCAAACATAACAAAGTACGTGATATATTTTTCTTTGAATGTATCTAGATAGCATGTAAATGTTCTCATGACAGAAGAAATTTCTAAGGGAAAGGAACCAATAAAATCATTAAGTTTTAGTAGAAACAAAGTGAGTGTCGTACAATGCAAAGAACAATAGTTGATAGATTGATATACTTTCAGTACGATATGCATTCGATTTTTAAGTTGATATTTACTTTCATATTTATAGGATTAGTATTTGTAGGGGGAAAGAGTTGGTGAAAGCATTAATTTTAATACAACAATGTGAATGCTCATTGTTAGAACCAAAGTAGTACTATAGAATTTAGTAGCACAAAATCATAATTCATCTACTTTAATACGAGAGTATTATATGTAAAACCCAGGTAAAATTGAATTTTTTCCGAAAAATGGCAAAACGGTAAATTACAACTACAATATAGGTTGCAAACTTGGAATTTTTCTAGATCTCAGATGACAAAACGGACCTTATTGTTGGATTTGTCTCTCGAAATCTAGTTACCTAGACGAATTTCGTTGAATTCCGAGATAGTTGGATTTTTCACGATTTTCGGCAACGAAAAGTGTTCGAATATAGAACTCAAAACGGGATTTTCAGAAAATCTTCAATTGGGAAATAATTCAAACAAAGTTCACATAAAATAATTTAAACTTAAATCGATGAAATAAATCGCTTCTTTGCAAGGGGTAAAACGGACCTCAACAAGTCATAGACACGTACACGACATGGGCCAAGCATTTTAAGGCTGAGGATAAGGTTAGAAGAATTAGATTTTTATGGAGAAGAACTGCTTTTCTGGTTTAGAAACAATGATAGAGAAAAGGAGAGGAGAGAGCCTAAGTGCTATTTTTGACGATCCGTGAGTTCCACTGGCCTGAAACTTGTCGAGCTAAGAGTGAAAGTTCATCTACTCGACGAGGGCTACGCGTGGGTACTAAAAAGGAGGGATTTCATCGAAGATCCAAAGGAGGAGATTTCGGGAGATCAAATTTTTTGAGATTATGAGGTATTCTTGAGACCTCCTTCGGTTCTATTACGCTCCAAGAGGTAGGGATTCTTCCTACTTTGGTTTATTTTCACCATAAGAGGCTGATTTTGGGGGGGATGTTGTGTAGAGGTCCTAACGACTAGTTTGGCTTATTTAGGAACTGTTTAAAGCTGTTTTTATGGCTTATTTGTGGGTTGGAGCCTGTTTGCGGGTCTGCAAGGACCAAAGATGTGAAAAAAAAAATTATATGTGAGTGGTTAAGGGGAAATTCTACCAAATTTTCCCTAGACATTTGTCCTTGTTTTTGGCCATAACTTAGCCTACGGACCTCCAAGTTAGATGATTCCAATTGGAGATGAACCCTAAGAACAAGATATACAAATGTCTAGAAGAGACCGAGGTTTAAATCCAGCTCTAAAACCTTGAAAATGAGTTTGGCTAACAAGATACCGATTCTATCCTCACGGAGTAACTTTCATGTTGTTTGGACCATATATTGGGTTATACTAATCCAAATGACGTGAATCAAAATATACTGAAACTAGACACCCAAGAGAGTAACTTTCATGAAGAAAGTATGGTTACATTATGTCTCTATTGTTCCCAGAAATTCGTTTAATTGAGAACACAATACTGCCCCTGGAAACTATTCAGGAGCAATCTTGAATGTTTTGGCCATATCTCCTAATTTAAAGGTTCAAATGACCTGATCAGTGAGCTTTGGAAACTTAAGACATAGGTGAACATTTGGTTAGAATAACACTTTGTCTAAAAACCTCGTTTATAGGGTCAAAATTGTAGTTAGAGATGGACTTGGGATGTGCCTGTATTAGGACCGTTTGGCCGCCTTGAGCCCGACGAACGGGCGGTCAAGGTTGTCATGGGCACTCTATATGCTACATTACCTCTAAGGATTAAGTGTCAGTTGCCGATGTGATAAGATGCTTGTTTGTCAGGGGCCTCGTGAAATGTTAATATGTGTTCTAAATGTATTAACATTGTTGTGAATGTTTAATTGGAAATTATATGCATGTAATACAACTGTCCATGATACAAGGTAAATGTTATGGTTTATATGGTTCATATGGCATTCATTACATGTGAGATATGGCATTAACATAGAGTCGCACGGTTGCATAAAACGGAAACTTGTGTCGGGTAATAGCAAGAAGGGCTAGACACTCCCTTGGGTGAAAGACCCGGACTGGTTTACTACACTCCAACGGTGAAAGTCCAAAACCGACGGTGAGAGTCCAGAAATCCGCTACCCACAAAAGACACAATGATTTTATAAATGAAATTATCAAAAAAATTTGGTTTATAAAACATGACTTTTGTTTTAAAAAGGATCATTTGATGTAATCCATCAATAACGGTTTTTATCATACATGGGCATCACATTGTGTGGTTGGAGTCGGTAAAGACTCGGGTATGGGAGTCGGTAAAGACTCGGGCATGGTGCATGAGTGAGTCTCATCTCATTTCATGGCATAGCATGTAGAATTCCAACCTAGGATTGCATATTCCCGTTGGAATCAGGATGCATCGTGATTGTTAAAGTGAACATTGCATGTTCACTTAAAAAGCAGAGTAGCCTCTCGTAGGGAATTACTCTACCGGGCATGGCTCACTCCTATATGGGATAACATTTGTGCGTGAAAATGCGCTTGGCTAGCTCATCCCGAGTCGAGAGCGAAGAAACGGCCAGGGTTTGTAATCATTTTTGTAAAATGTTTGAAGCAACGGCCTTGGACATGTATTATCGTATTAATGAGTGAAATTGAACTCATATGTAATTTTTATGTAAAGAGTTGTAATTTTTACTCATAAATGGACTCGTGTGGTATTTGTGTTATACTGGGGCCACGGACGGGTCATGTGATCAGATAATGCATGTGCTGGAAAATGATAGAGCCTCGTACAAAGGAGACTATGTCCGATTTTGTTAAATTATGGATCCCAGAATGGAACACACGTTGTGGATAAAGGTTACCGATAATCCAATACGTGTTTTTCATGAAGCTGATGGGTGATCAACGAACCCCTGATTGAGCGTCACTGCATCGTATATTGTATACGATTTCAGATTTGATGAGCATTGGTTCGCACTTCATTGCATTCATCAGGCATTTCATGTTTTGTGCCTTACTATGCTAAGCATGATTGTGTGTTATGTGGTGTGAATGATATACATGGTAAAGTGTATATGGAAAAGAGGAACACTAGGTTAGAAAACATAACCCCAGTGGGTTCGGGAAAGAGCTAACTTAGTGTCTGTAATGTCGAGGTCTATTAGTGGTTGGCACATGCGCTACTAGTTAGACAAGGAGAGAATGTCTAGCCGCATTCTAGCTAGAGGGTAAATCCCTAGTATGGTGGGATTGGGTCAAAGCCTCAAGGAACTTGGAGGCAATGACATGGGAAGAGTTCCATGAGCTCTTTATGGGCAAATATTTCCCGGTGTCTACTCAACATGCAAAAGCTCGATAGTTCCTAGAACTGAAATAAGGAACGATGACAGTGCTCGAATATGTGGCTAAGTTCATAAAATTAGCCCATTTCGCTGATGATTATGTGGCCATAGACAAGGCC